>OVBE01007388.1:0-18540 GCA_900406425.1 Iberis pinnata
AAAGTAAGATAATTAAAAGTCTAATCTACCCTTAAGTATAAACATATATTACTAACATTATCTTATGTGGAACAAGCAAGATCGTATTTTACTTGATGGTTATAAACTTGCTACTTACTTGGATGAAGCCTCTCTCATTCCTCCGCCAACTGTTATTGTATAAGGTGTTGTTTGTCAATCAGAGCTACACTTTCTAGCAACGTCAAGACAATTTGATCTATAGTGCTCTTCTTGGAGCCATCTTATCCATCGTCCAACTCATTGTCAAAAATACGTTTTGTGCTTTTTACATATTTAAAATGCTACTTCTAGATACATTTACGGTAAAAGAACCTCCCAGCGTGAATTAAAACTACCTCTTGAATCAAGATTCTTAGACTTCATAATCTGACAAGAATGCTATAAGTAAAGATTCTTAGATTTTATCAAACTATGTTTTCAAATAGCTTGATTAAAAAAAACTAAAAAAAAAAAGAAAAAAACTCATTGGATAAATCATATTTCGACCAAATCTGTCAAAGAGCGAATTCGCACCACAGATAATGAAGACGAGAATGGCAATAGATCGAAGCTGGTTTTGATAACATCATAGAGACAATGATCATTCATTTCATTTCATCATAGAGAACGAGAAACGGTTTTGAATTCAGTCAAGCAAGACTGAAGAATCTTCTTGCGTTTCTCCAGCTGTTGGCGTTCGTTTTGCAGAACATCAATGGCTCCAGGAGCTACAAACATGTCCATGAACTTGTCGTCATTTACTGCAAACAGATCCAATCCAAGTGCAACTACTAATCTGTCTCGGCTGCAAAAACAAACAAATGTAAAACCAAATTAGAAACGTTTTCTACAAATACTTAGATTTCATAATCAGCTGACTCACCAAGGTGTTAGAAACTCTGAGTTTAGAGTCGATGTTACGCTTCTTTCGACAAGAATTTCACGTATTCTAGCAAAATGTTGTGCAGCTGATGAACATATCTCAGAGTAAGCAGAGCTTGATTTCAATCTATTATCACCGTTGCCAAACATGAGCCCTCCCCCGCCACAGTTTTGTACTTTAAATGGCTCTATGTTCCTATTTCCCACCATTCTAGCCACTCTTTTTCTAGTGCCACCACCGTCAGGACCATTGCCAATTTCTTTCTTTACCAAACCATACACTATCTCACATGGTTGGTCTGGTGATGGCGTCTCAGGGACTGTTATGTGGCTTTCCCCTCCTTTACCTGGTGTTGTCTCTTGAACATTACTATTCTCAGGAGGAATATTTTCTTGATCTCTCATTGGCTCCTCATCACGCCCTGTATCAGAGAGATCGAAGCAAAACGAACCACTGGAGCCTTGATTGAGTTTGTAAGATGAGCCAAAAGCTCCTCCACTGTAGTAGTCATTCTCGTAGCATGCCATGGAATATGGACTGGTCACTGAATCAAGGTGGTGTCTTACTAATTGCTTACACTGTTTCGCAAGATTCTTCACGAAACGAGAGTAACAATTCCGTAGAGCGGCATGAAAACCCACGTATCCATCCATATTTTCAGTTTTCTTCTCATCTGCAAAAAATTTATTTATTTGTTAATAATAAGAGGGCTCTTGGAGAATGGAGAATTTAAAAGAGAAAGGAATATTTGAAAGATTCCTACATTTTGAATTTTCGTTCAAGTGTCTTTCTAGAGCAATTTCAAAGAGACTTCTTAATACGAAAGCAAGCCTGTCGCAGGCTGTGTCAAGAAGAGGAGCTAGCCATGATCGTGCAGCGGTTCTAGCAATTTCTGCAGAAGCTTCTGTTACTCCTCTACCACCTCCACGCCCAGCATGAGCAAGCAGAATGTTTGCTACCTAAAAAATTCAGGCTATGTGTTCAACTTTGCATTTCTATGAGAAAAAGATGAAGTGTACCTTCTCTCTTGACACTTGAGGGCAATCGATTGAGTAGGCTGCACAACGGAATTCATGAATCACTCTTTCAAAAGCAGCTCCTCCATAAAGCTTCAGAGCAGCATTGGGCGGCTTAATATCCAAACTTACGCCTGGCCAGCTTCCCATGCCACTCTCGCAGCGTTCTTCTCCAGTTGTTTTCCCCCATTGTTCAGGTGCTGGATTTGCAGCTCCATCAATTAAAGCCCCCTTAAAAAACAAGACCAGAACAATTTCCTTTTGTCAGCTCAATATTCAAGACTTAAAGTTAAAGACGGTGAAAAAGAAACAGTACGTTACAAACTACTAACCACATGGTTGCTAATAGAAGCCGTGTACAGCATTGCTGCTTTTCGGAGATGAGCAATATCAGAAGTAGCTTGAATTTTCATATCCAATCTCAACATATCGTCTGTTACCTCAGAGCAACGCTGTTCAAGCATAGCTAGTGTTGCTGGAGCAGCTTCCTTGTATCTTTTCTGAAGCTCAGACTCTAAGAAATCTCTTAACGACCCAAAACCAACATAGGAACGGAATTTTTCTTCATCAAATCCTCCCTTTACTCCTTCCCGTAAGTGCCTTATAACTTCAGTGTCCACCTGAGATATTTGTCTACGAAATTCATCATTTGAGACAGTGCTCCTGTCTTTTGGCAATGCCACAAAATAGGGACGAATGTTCTCCCCAAGGTACCCACTAGCACTCAGATAACGATCAACTTCACCACGGTCACTAAATTCCTGCAATTGTTGGATCATCAAATTTTAGTTCACAAAATAGTCTATAGCTGAAAATTTTGATACCTTAAGGCGATTATCAAACTTAGAGACAACAACAATGGTCCTCCGAAAGCTTGAATCAATCTCACGAACTGCATCCAACCACAAGGATGAACACCATTCTACACTACTCTGCTGAAGAAACAAGAGAATGCGATGTGGAGGACTAGCCAGTGATTTGACCATCGAAAGAATTTCATCAGGGGTGGTTTCAGGCTCTCCTTTCTTGCTCTGCTCAGAAAAGAAAAGAGTTAGAAAATTTTCATCAGATGACAATCTTTGATAGATATAGACAAAAAAAAAAAAAAAAAAAAAAAAAAAGAAAAAAANAAGCTACCTTAAGAACAAACCCAGGAGTATCAATAATAGTAAGATTTGGACAATGTGCATATTCAGCTCTCATCACAATGGGCTTTGGCGAGACTGCGGTTTTCGTCTTCTTTAAAAGCGACTCTGTTCTAGACCTAATTACATCTGCAACTGCTGTAGCTGAAACAACAGGGCTTCCATATTCTTCCGAATCTTCATCCTAGCAATCCAAATTACCAAACTCAGAATCAGCCTAGTGTCGAGACAACAATGAGTCAATTGAAAACAGTATCAGTTTTACCTGGAATCGACACCGTGGTTCTAGCGCTGTTGAATCATGGACCATCTGGAGAATCAAAGGGCGGCGCGTGCCCATTTCCACTTCGCGGACATTGAATCGAAACCCTAAAAGCGCTTCGAGAAGAGAGCTTTTTCCATCTGATTGGCCACCGATGGCTACAATCTCTGGTATGGGAAGTTTTTCTCCGAAAGCAACGGCTGCTGCCTGGAGACGATTGTAGGCCTCGAAACGTGACCTAGACTCCGAACTGATCGGATCCTGGGAGTGAGATTGCATCTTCGATTGACTATGTTGGTTTCTCCTGGAAGATGGGGTTTTGGTCGGTGTGGTTAAGTATGTATTTGAATTCACCATAGCAATGACGAAGGAAGAGAAGCAACGGTAAATCGCAGAGATGGACACACCAGAGTAGAGCGGAGCGTCACTGAGACTTTTGAATTTAAATTTGAAAATCAGACTAATGGGCCCTTTTTGGGCTTAACTTGAACGCTATTAGACTTGCATCGAAACCCACCGTCTACTCTGCATTTTCAAACGCAACAGGAGATCTTGGAAGTATGTTCCATGTTTTTCATACATGTTTCTAACAAATATTTTTCTTATGAGCAGAGCCGGTCATGAGATTTTAAAGATTGCAAGATGAAACAAAAAAATATGAGCCGGTTTAACCAGTTTTTAAAATAAAATTTTAAAAATAAACCGATTCTTAACATAAAATTTTATAAATATAAAATAGTCTGCAAACTTATGTTTGTTCTGCTTGGCTTCAAAACCGATTATGTCTGGAAATAGACCATTTATGAATATATACTATGTCAAATAGTAATTTTTTTTAATAACATAATGAGCCAGATGAATAATACTTTAAACAATACTAGAGAAAATGTGGAAAAACTCCTAAACGTTGATATCATTATTAATGTTTGACATTCAAAAACATGTATATCATATTCAAATATCATAATCTGCAAGTGATCCACTATGATTCATATTCATTCTTTGTGTGAAGTAGTTTTCATGATTTTCAATTGCATTTATTTAATAATATGAAAGAATAAATAACGAGAAATATATAAATTGGAGTCTTGAGGAACAACGTTGTTATTTTGTTGGTTGAGAAGATATTAGATGTTCGAGTTGTTATTACCGGTAAAATGATGTATAACATTTATTTCCATATTTTCACCATCTGAAAAGGAAGATGAGTCATAAATATCTGACCAGAAATTTAGTGGAGTTATTATTAATACTAAAATTTATATTTTTATTATAATTTTTAAAAAGGGGAAAATTAAGGTTAAATTAATGTATCTTGAGATGTTGGTATGATTATACAAAATGTCAACCGACGAAGAAATGAGAACAAGTACCTATACGAAGAAAAACAAAGATCCTTGGTATATTCTTACACTTCTGTCTAGAGATATCTGATGATTTCAACTGCAAATTTCCCTTTCTTCGTTTCATTGATCTCTCCAATCTGTGATTTAAGCAAAACATTAATGTTTTTGAAACTAGTCACTAACTAAACTCACTATGAACAACCTTACCTTGAGTCGACCTTTCCCACTAACGGAGACAACATCACCGGTCTTCACCGTGGTTCCGTTCTTTGTAATGGTTGCCCAGTTAACCCGAACGTCCCCATGACTGCATCCAAAGAAGAACAAGACAGATTGTTCTTTAGCAAATATGAAAATGCAATGAATGAAGAAAATATCTACTTTTTACCTAATCAAATCAACTAGTTTTGACCGCGAAATCTTGAAACCAGCACTAGCTACTGCATCAACTCTCAACGAGGCCTCCACAGTTTTGAAGGAATTAGTCCTAACACAAAACAATCAAGCCACTGCCAAAAAAAACTTTTCATTGCAAGAAGAAGCTAAATATTTTTGAGGAATTAGTGGTTATACCTAGGAGGTTCGTATTCAAGAGCAAGCAGAGGTATCTTAGTACAACTTACAGAAACATTTCCAACCTATGAAAGATTCATTAACATCATTAGGTCAGGGTATTGATTGGTTAATGAGTTATACAAACTAACAAGAAAGGCTTAACCTTGTCGAGAGCCGAAACAACAAATTCAACTAGTTCAGGAACTATCAAGACCTGGGCTCCTTTTTCTTCCTGGATTATTAGCCAAAGAAAAGTTGTTAAAGGACACTTTTTTCGTAAATGGAGCTGAGGATCGTTGCTATAGTTGTGAATCAGATGATGATACCTGAACTAGAATATCCCCGAGTTTTTCCCTGGAAATGCCTGTGCCAAGAATTGCGCCAAGGAAGTCACCATGAGAACAAGGTTGAAACCCGAAATTCCCTGTGATACTTAAAATTGAAAACAAAACCAACATAAACATACTCATACTCAGACTCAAACAAGAAAGAGAACATTACCATTCATGACTTGTACCTCAAAGCTGCAACTATATCTGGATCATTGGTTAAGACATCAGGATGTCCAATCGAGATCCTACACCGTTCAGCCTAAGACAAAGACGATCCCACACTAAAGTTATCAGCTTAAGTTTTACATTTTCAAAAAGAAAATTGCTTACTTACGACGAAAACCGACCTCAGGGTAACCTCCCTGAGCAATAACTGTAACATCAGCAAATTTACCCAGTACTGAAACCGATTCCTTAACAATAGGTGGTGTGAGGAAATCTGTGTGAAGAACTTCTCTTCTTGATGCTGATGCTGCACGTCTTGCCTAGAAAATATCCCAATGAATGAATGACTAAGGGAGAAAAAGAGAGGATTTTCAGGTAGAGAAAAATGGTGAATACCATCTCAAGGATATGCTTAACTTCTTTAGCAATGGACTGGTCTCCAACTCCTTTGGCTTTAAGAATGAAATCTACATCTCCCTTTATTGCTTCAGCAACGTGACATCGTCTAACAGCTGCAAATTTTGAAAAGGATTTCATCAAACAATGCATTGTCTCAGGGATCAAACAGAACTAATCCGAAGAGCCCTAACCTCTAGAAACTGAAATTTTCATGGAGAAGAAACAATTGATGGTGTTCTGCTAAAATCAACAACAACAACAAAAACCGAGATGTAGAACCTGAAAGTCGGAGAGGAAACGAAGTGGGAACGGAATGATTTGTGAATAGGGTTTTGTGAATTGTGAGTGTTCGGAACGTTTGTCTGAGGATGACCCATGGAGGAGCGAAGCTGGTGACAGCCATAGATGCTCGTCTCTGAAACTTTTTCTTCTAAACAGGTCTGGAGTAGTATTCAGATACCGCAATTAGAGCCGTCGATTCCAGGCCCAGTCCAAAATAAATGGGTCGGTTTTGGTTAAATCCAAGTCTTAAAGAATACAAAAATTTAAATTTCAAAAATATCACACATTTTTGAAATTTTCAAAAATATTATATACGAAAAAAATATCATAAATATAAAATATGAATTTAGGAGTTTAAAATTTTAAATTTTAAATTCAGTTTACTAAATTGAGTTTATGGTTTAGTTTTGAAAGGGTAGAATTTGATTTTAAGTTTTAAATTTAAAGGTTCAAAGTTATTTCAAATTTTATGGTATTTGTAAAACAAAAATATTTTTGTGGTATTTTTAAAAAGGTGTGTAGTACTTTTGAAATTTTTAAAAATATATTATATTTTTAAAATAAATCTAGTTTTTATGATATTTTTTTAAAAAAAATTCAGTTTTAAATGATCTAAAGTTTAAATAAGTTTGCGGTCAAAATGAATGTGATTGCAGCCTGCGGGATCAATACACATGTCCAAATAATTTTAGGTCTAGTTTTATTAAAGTATATAAAAAATAATTAAAAACTATAAAAATTATAAGGAGTTATAAAAAAATTAATAAAAAGTTTAAAAAATTCATAATAACTTATAAAAACTAGAATAAATTATAAAAGTAACCATAATTACAAATAATGTATTTTAGGAACAAAATTATTAAAAGATTATAAAAATTATGGAAAAACTAAAAAAATTATCTAAAAATTCAAAAATATATAAAAAAATATATAAATTATTAAAATTATAAAATAATTTATAATAAATTAATAATAGTATTCTTTCTATAGAAGGAAGAAGTAGTCTAACTATGTAAATGACAAAAATGTCAATATCTTAGACCTAGACCCTTGTGTGTATGATACGATCCCAATTGATCAAACTCCGAAGGAGATGTTGTGTATGAAGTGATGGTGATGGATTGAAGGTGTGATGATGACAGAAGACTTTCTTGTAAGCAAAAACTTGTAAGAAAATGGGATTAAGAGGCAAGAAGCTATGAATCAAGGAGTGGTGAACCAAAACTATGATTTCTACGTTATTCTTCACTAAAGAACAAATCAGACTCTAGTCTCTCTTTTAAGAAAAAAAAACACGACAAAGAAAAAATGAGAGACTAGGATATTTTTCCAAAAACAACAAGACATTTGAATGTTAACTATAGAACTTCTAATTAGAAAATAAAACAACGAGGCGTCCCTTCCATATGGACCTAATTGGTGCGGCTCAAAATACTAATGCATAAGTCATTGTGACGTTACACATTATTCCCACTGTAACATCACATAGATAACTCGACGTAGTAATGACTCTGCCTCGTTAAAAATCTTGATGAAGAACCTCCTTCTACCAAATCCCCATCAAGGAAAAGAGTACATAACCACTACCTAAGTTATCGAGTGATTGTTACCGGGTTCTTTATTCTACAAGGTTAAGATGTTGAATATGTGAGCTTCGGCTTCTTCTTGGTTTATGTCTTCGTTGATGATGAGTGCATAAGCTTCCTTAGTCAACTCTCTTGCTCTAGAACCGGTGGTCCTTCCAACTATCTCTGGCTCTTCTTCTTTTGAACTTATCACACTCATATCATCCTCTCCCTCTTGAAAAGGAGTTGTCCTCAAATCTGAATCTGCAATAAAAGGCAACAAGTCAGAAACATTAAAAACATTAGAAATATTATACTTCCCTTTTAAGATCGATTCGGTAGGCATTTTTGTTGATTCTCTTGATGACTTCGAATGGTCCATCAGCTCTTGGCATTAGCTTGTTCTTTCTTTCAGTTGTAAATCGATCCTTCCTCAGATGAATCTACACCATATCTCCTTCTTCAAAAATCAGCTTTTTCTTCCTTGTTGGCATGATTCTCATATTGTTTTGTCTTCTTTTCGATGTTCTCCCTAGCTTTCTCATTAATCTTGCGCACCTGTTCAGCATTTTTCCTGCCATCCAAACTAACCCTTTCTTTCAAAGGAAAAGAGAGCAAGTCTAATGGGGAATATAGATTAAATCCATAAACAATTTCAAAAGGAGAGAAAAGAGTAGATGAATGCTTAGCGTGATCGTAAGAAAATTCAATATGAGGTAGACATGCTTCCCAAGACTTCAGATTGCTCTTCACCGTCGTTCTAAGTAAGGTCGTCAGAGACCTATTCACCACTTCGGTTAGTCCATCCGTTTTTAGATGAAAAGCTGTTGAAAACGCCAGCTTGGTTCCCAAGTTAGCCCATTGTGTGCGCCATAAGTGACTCAATAACTTTGTGTCGCGGTCAGAGACTATCACTTGAGGCATCCCATGAAGTCTCACCATCTCTTTGAAGAACAAATCCGCAACTTTGACGACATCATCGATTTTATGACTATATATGAAATGAGCCATCTGGCTAAACCTATCAACAACAACAAAGATGGAATATCGACCATTCTTGGTTCGAGGTAAGCCAATGCCAAAATCCATAGAAATATCGGTTTAAGGATGAGAAGGTATGGGTAAGGGAGTATACAAACTATGAGGTTGCACCTTACTATTAGCTTGTTTACAAACATCACACCTTGAACAAACCTTTTCAACGTCCTTATTCATGCTAGGCCAATAGAAATGACCTTGGAGATCCAGCAATGTCTTAGTCACGCCAAAGTGACCAAGAAGACCTCCTGCATGAGCTTCTCTGACCAGCAACTCTCAGATAGACCCATTAAGAATGCATAGGCGATCACTATAGATCAAATATCCATCCTACCTATAATACTTCTCACTCTCGAACTTAGAACATTTCACATAACTCTCAGCAAAGCCAGAATCAGATTGATATAGTTCTTTCACATGCTCAAAACCGATAAGTTTAGATGTTAAAGTAGATATGAGAGAGTATCTTCGGGATAATGCATATGCGACTACATTATCCTTACATTTCTTATACTTAACGACATATGGGAATGTTTTGATGAATTCCATCCAGCGTCCATGTCTCTTGTTAAGCTTATGTTGTCTCTTGAGGTGCTTCAGAGATTCATGATATGTGTGAATCACAAAATTTTTAGGCCACAAGTAATGCTGCCACGTTTGAAGCACCTTCACCAAAGCGTACAACTCCTTGTCATATGTTTGGTAGTTTAAAGTGAATCCTCCTAATTTTTCACTAAAATATGCGACTGGCTTCTTATCCTACATAAGAACTGCACCAATACCTACACCAGAAGCATCAAATTCAATCTCAAAGGTCTTAAGAAAGCCAGGAAGTAGAAGCAAAGGAGAATTGATAAGCTTCTCTTTAAGGGTTGTAAAAGCCTATTATTGTGCTTCTCCCCATTGAAACCCAATGTTCTTCTTGATAATCTCGGTTAAGGGAGTAGTAATAGTACTGAAGCCCTTATAAACCACCTGTAAAAGTCTATAAGTCCATGGAAAATTCGGACTTCTCCTACGTTCTTAGGGCTTGGCCATTCCTATATTGCTTTGATCTTTTCCTCGTCAACTCTCACACCATTTGCACTTACTACAAAACCTAAAAAGGCAATCTCATTAGTGAAAAATGAACACTTATACAAGTTGGCAAAGAGGGATTAAGAGCGAAGAACATCAAGAACCGATTTGATGTGATCTAGATGTTCTTCCAAACCTTTACTGTAGATGAGGATGTCATCGAAATAGACTACTACAAACACGCCAATGAAGGGTCTTAATGTGTGATTCATTAGTCTCATGAATGTGCTTGAAGCGTTGGTGAGACCAAATGGCATGATTAGCCACTCATATAAGCTTTGCTTAGTCTTGAATGCGGTCTTCCACTCATCTCCTAATTTCCTTCTAATCTGATGATACACACTCTTCAAATCTATCTTAGAAAAGATCGTTTAACCACATAACTCATCCAGCATGTCATCTAGTTTTAGAATAGGGTGCATGTACTTCATGGTTATGTTGTTGATGGCTCGGCAGTCCACACATATCCTCCAAGACCCCTCTTTCTTTGGAACTAGCATAACGGTAACCGCACATGGACTCATGCTTTCTCAGATATGTCCTTTGCTCATCAGCTCTTCCACTTTTTTTTGTAGCTCCTTGGTTTCTATAGGGTTGGTATTGTATGCATGTATGTTAAGTAACACATATCCTGGCACCAAGCCTATCAGATGCTCTATTCCGCGAAATGGAGGCAAGCCTAGTGGAATTTCTTCTGGAAAGACATCCATGTATTGCTGCAAGATCTCAGTTATAGCACTAGGAAGTTTCAGTGACGGGTTAGTACTAACAAGGGATTCCTTGTATACAAACATAAGAGTAGTCATTTCAGAATCAAGGAGTTTAGAGAATTCACTGTGGTTTATGTAGAGACTGTTGGCGATTTTCTCCTTCTCTTTGAGCTTCACTTGAATATGATCTTGGTAGGTAAGAGAGTGATCATGCGCCCATGATGCTCGAATGTATGCTTGTTTGTGAAACCGTCATAGATCACTTTGCGGTCTGATTGCCACGGTTTGCCTAAGAGAATATAACTTGATCCCATCGGCAAGACATCACATAAAACTTTGTCATCTTTCATGCTGGTGTCCGGCTCTTTGCCAGCACCGGTTGAATATGTAATATATCTTCCTTTTATTCGCTTAGTCGGCTATCTCGTCACCGAAATTTTCTCTTCTTTTGTCGTGAATCGGAATTGGGATATGCTTCCCTTACCTTCATTCCCTCCTTTGTCTAGTGCGTTCCATGGTGGTTCCCCAACGGTCGAAGCACGAAGGAGGAGCAAATTCTGAAATTTTGGCACTTAGACTCTCGGTTAGCGACTTTTGATACCTTCCGTCTACTGCATGGTGTCGTTGTTGCTGCTCTCAACTGTTCGTCTTCACTTTGTCTCGGTGATTGGTGGCTTTTCGTGGAAAGTCACGTTGACTCGGCACTCTCGTGTGGTTTACGCCGTTGTGGCCTCCTCCATCTAAGGTGATACAATTGACTTCAAAGGGATTTCGTCTCTTTGGTGATTTCCGACCTTCTCGGTCGGTGGATGATGATACCGGCTGCTACCACTGTATTTTCAGGCATGATGTCGACGGACTTATGTGACTCCACCGTATTTTCCAGGCATGATGTCTCCACTTTCCTCATCACATATTTTATGTTTTATTTTTCCTTTGTTTCTTTTTAGTATTTTTATGTTTTTTTTTTTCTTTTATGTTTTTGATGTTGTCAATGTATTAGTATTAGGCGGGATTGATCCTAACTATGAAGGCACAATATTAGTACTCCCTGGTACTATACCAGTTAATCGGATTATCATGGGCTTTTTTGCGGTCTATATGGGTTTTTCTTTCTAGTTTATGTGGTTCTTCGAGACTTCGTCTTCCAAGACTTGTTTGTCTTTTTCTAAAAGTTGTTATTTTCTCTTTTTAGAGAACATCTATCCAATATGAGTTTGTACTTTTCCTTCGTGGAATCTCTTGTATTTTTTATGGGTTTGTATCTTTCTTGACCTAATATATTGGTGACAAAAGAAATGGTGTGAATCCACAATGTTTTGTTTTTCCTAAATGATACATGAGGTCCCTTCCTCGTGTATACACACACTCTAACGCTACACTCTCTCTATGTGACTCATGCCATTTTATAGCAATTTCGTCAAAGACTACAAGAGTTTCTAAATTTTTTTGCACGATCCACAAACAAGGTCGAATTAGATTTTTGCATATGATGATTGGTGAGTGACAAAGTTGAAAGTTGAGCCCAACGTTCATTTTGTAATAGGTCTGGGTCCACTTAAATCATATTCAGATTGATACTATCACTTGGACAAGGCAGTGTGAATAAGCTAGACATTATTTATTCAGTTTCAATTATTAGTAGCTGGAGTCACGTCATAAGCAGACACAAACAATCGAAAACTCAACTACAGTACCAAATGTAACTAAACCGGTTTTAGTTCTGGAAAGTCCAGTCCCATATCTCGTGACGTTCGACGCCACGGCCCATTGAACCGGCAAAACCGATGAACATTTTCTCAAGAAGAATCTTTGAAAGATCGAATTTGGCCTCGATTAATGGCCGATTCGGTTTCTTCAAATGCGCGAGCCCAACCGTGACTGAGATAACTTTGTAATTGTTGTTGTACTCGATCCAAGCCTTGTATCTATCTCCACTGCTCAGCTTCAATTCTTTGAACAACCATCCGTTTCTTGTCATAACCCAATAACCGGATTTCGCAGAAACCACCGACTTGACGGAATTTATGTCGATTCCGACATGATTATCGTTAGTGTCGCCGAGAGATTTGTCCTGAAAGACATCAAATTCGACAGCAAAGAGGTGGTTGTTAGGATTACCGTCGTTGGTTCTGTTCACGAGACTGAGGTAGCCTAAACCGGAAGCGGCGTCGTTTTGGTTATTGGGAACGACTATGAAGGCGAGTCCATGACCAGGATTAGGGTTTGTTTGCTGAGGAGTAATGGAGAAAGTGAAAGATGTTTTGAAAGGGTAAAGTGATGAAGAATTGGGCTTGAAAGTGATTTGATTATTGAAAATGGCTCGGCCATGAGAGAAAGGGATTTTGTCTCGGCTCAATGCGACAGCTCCGAACCGGCTCATGCCATCAGTGGTGGGACCAAACTCGGCGTCTCCATGGAACGATATCAAATTGGAGCCATTACCAAAGTTATCGAACTTGAATTTGTAAGCAGCTACTTGAGAGCTGAAGAGAGTGATCAAACAGAGTATTTGCAATTGCATATTGTTCTTTTTGATTAGGAAACTGGGGAGTGAAGATGATGGAACTTAAAAAGATGAAGGTGCTGTGCTAAAGGTGAAAAGATCGAGAAAACTTTGTTTTTCTCAAAAAATAAAGGCATTAGGTGACAAAAATCCATTATTTTTTGGGAAAGACAAAAGTTTTTGACGTGCCCAACACATTTCCTTGTTTACTGTGGTCATTCTGCTGCTGCAAACATAACTTTAACTTTATGAGTGGTGAGGAAAACTTGTACTAGTATTTTACATCAAATTAGCACGCTCCATCCGGTGTAACTTATTCCAAAACACAATATAACATTTACCCATTCTTCTAAGAAAACGTTACTATATTCATTATCCTTCACATTTTTCAGATTTTTTTTGGGTCAAAAACATTGTATATCAACTATGTAAAATTGCACGTGGAATACATATTCGGATACAAATACGACAACTGATTCAATAATTCTACAATATAAACAGGCGGAAAAAGAAAATATCCCCAGAACCAGAAAATAAATCAATAAAAGAAATTAAAACTAACAAAAGAGAAAAGAAGGAAAATGAAACCCACATTAAAACAAAAAACTGTCAAAGATTATGATAAAAGTAAACCGGACTCGACCTCCAACAACACACTTCAAAATATCATGCCAGAAAAGGAGACACCAAAAAGATTCCTATAAGCTAAGAGCAATTCATAATCTAATTTAGTACTACCTATTTCAAATTAAATTTATTTTCATATTTCTTTCTTTTCAAATTAGAAATCTAAAATATAGTTAGACCATACGATGTTATAAAATATAATATGATAAAAGGATATATATATATATATATATATATATAGAAGAAAACGAGAAAGATGATTATGAATCTTCTTAATCTATTATTATTCCACTTATTATATCCTTGTGTGTATATATATAGGAATATGTTTTCAAAGTCAAATCTACCAAAGTTACTTCCGGTTGAAGTAATTAATAAAATATTTATAACACTTCTTTATTTTATAATACTATTTATTAATAAGGTATTATCTCTCTAAAAGTTTTAACAATTTTTTTTTCAACTGGTTTAATTATAAGAAATGAAATTATCCACTAAAACAAAACCATAAACAGAATAACATAAAGAAAAAAAAACATATAAGAATAAGAGAAGGAATCTCATAGTTCCTCATATGAGAAGAGCGCTGCTAGCAAGCCGGAGATCCTGAAGCGATATAGGACTACCAGAGGTTGGATTGAAACACACTCGAAGCGATGAGATGAGATCCTCTGTTTCTATGACGGGGCTCGAAGGCAAAAGACCAAGAGCTTAGCTTGGCAAGGGAAGAAGTAAGATCCGCGAAGAACAAGGGTGATACAGAAGCCACTATGGAACTATACTTTAAGCTTTTGACTAAAGGACGAGACTCTGAAGCAAAAAGAATGTGGTTAAACTTTAGAGACACCATGTCAGAGATTGCCCAATATACCACTTTAACCGTTGCAGCTGAAAAATCTGGCAGAAGGGAGAATGAGCGACGAGAGTGTAGAATAACCGAGCTTTTAAAGTCTCTTAAAACCCAAGCTGCTCTTGCAATATGTCTATTCTCACACCATCTAAAACCAACATTACACTTCAACCAAGGCGGTTTAGGTGGTTTCCAGAACTGAGTACCTACCTTCACTGGATCCAGAGATAGAGATTGAGAGTCTTTGTTTGCAGTAAACCAAAGGTCTGCATCTGATTTGAACTTTTTAGCGGCTAATGGAGGAGAAAAAAACTTTCCTTCGATGAAGAAACTATTTTTTCCTTTCCAAATTTCCCATAAGAACCATGGAATCGATCTTCTTAACTCCCAAGGAATAGCTTGATCTTTCATGACGTCAAAGAGATGAGACATGTTGGCATAAGAGGAAGATCAATGGTAATCACCTTGCGGTAGAGGAAGATTGGAAAAAGCCCAAATTTGTCTTGCAAAAAGACATCTAAACATGCAGTGATTAATGGATTCAGACTTCTCGTCACAAAAGGTGGAGTGATTATAAACTCTTATCTTCCTTCTT
The DNA here is from genome assembly GCA_900406425.1 of Iberis pinnata. Lineage (NCBI taxonomy): Eukaryota > Viridiplantae > Streptophyta > Magnoliopsida > Brassicales > Brassicaceae > Iberis > Iberis pinnata. The sequence goes on from OVBE01007388.1 coordinate 15,354, forward strand.
TTGAGATTCTCTTAAATTGGTAGTGCATTGTTCAAAATTTTCCATACAAATACCTTGATCTTGGGATAAGCTTTTAGTGTCCATGCCTGTTTTTTTAACAGGTTTAGAGAAGGAGAAGCATTCAAATCCTTAATCAAAGAAGCAAACTTAAGTTTGTGTGCTAAATCATAAGCTGATTTTACTGAGATTGAACCATAGGTTGAGTGTTTCCAAATGAAGAAATCTTCTGATGAAAACACTGGCTTAATGCTTTTAATTCTGAGAATATCCTCCCTGTAAAACCAACAATTTAAAGCATCTTCATCCCATGTTCGAGTTGATGGAGAGATTAGGTCACAAACTTTCATCTCTAAAGGTATTGGAGATTCTTTTATCAGAGGGGCTCTTGAACCGTTCTCTAGCCATAGGAAAGTCCACACATACGTGTTTGCTCCATTCCCAATCCCAAGTCTTGAGCCTTTTAATATCAATTATTTTCCGGACATTAAACTTCTTTAAGCATAGGATGGTCTTGATCCTAGATTCAATCTTGCAAAGTATGTTTTCGGGTTTTAAAAAATCTTGATCAAAGGATGTTATCATTGTTGATAAACCTCCATCCCTGCTTTGCTATTCGTTATAACATTCCAAGTCTCTAAACTCCATTCCACCTAGGTCTTTTGGCAAACACAACTTTTCCCAACTAACCCATGAATTTTCTGTCTTCCGAGTATTGAATTCCACCAAAACTCAATCATTGTCGAAGTAACAGACTTACATGTTTTCTTAGGGAGTTTAAAACAAGACATTGCGTGAGATGGGAGAGATAGAGCTACAACTTTCAAAAGAGTTTCTTTGCCACCATCGTAACATGTCACCTAGAGTCTGATTGGTAACTTCAGTATGATCGTCATATTATGGATTATAAGTCGAACTCAGATCCAACCTGATCCGAAGGAGACGCAGTAACGACTGCCAAAAATGGCTAAAGAAGTAAGAGTCACAGTCCGAAACAATGGATAAGAGCAGGCCATGGAGATAGTAAATATCACAAAAAAACAATTGTACGACTTAAACCGCATCAAATGTTTTCTTGCAAGCGATGAAATGAGCCATCTTTGAAAAATGATCAACAACCATGAAGATAGAATCATTACCTTGTTGAGTGCAAGGTAGAACCGGGAGTGGCATGTAAATTCCACAATTAGTAGCATGTTTTTTAGACAAATGACAAGTGGTGCAGCGGTCGATAAAACGTGAAACATCACGTCATAAAATCGGCCAAAAGTAAGAGGTAGCAACTATCACAACCAACATGACCTTTTGAATGTATCTCTTTGATGATTTGAGTGCGGAGACTCGCCTCGGGTATACATAGACGGTTGTCTTTAAACAAGAAAACCTCATGTATCACAAAATATGAAGATGGAGTGTGTTGTAAATCAACCCAAATCTTGCCTAAAAAGGATCTTGTAGAAAAATATCGGGTAAAACATCGAAGCCCAAAATAGTAACCTTCATGGAGCCAAGCAAATAATGAAGCCGACTTAGAGCATTAGCTACGTTGTTACCGCTTAAATGTTTCAAGGCGTCATAATCAGTGTAAAGAAAAAATTATTAATGAAAGAGATAATGATGCTAATGTTTAACCACTTGAACGATCGCATAAAATTCAACATTGTAAGTACTGTAATGGGAAAGAGAACCATTAATCTTTTCGCTAAAGAAGGCCACCGGCTTTCCTTGTTTACTCAATACGGCTCCAATTCCTAGTTTGAAAGCATCACAATGTAATTCAAATACCTTCTCAAAATAAGGTAAGGCTAAGATCTGTGCGAACATTAGCTTTTGTTTTATTTTTTAAAAAGCATCTTGGGCATCCGTTGTCCACACAAAGCTCGGACCTTTATCACATTCCGTGATTGGTGCCATAATGGCACTAAAATGCGGTACGAAGCGATGATAGAAAGAGGTTAGGCCATGAAAACTTCAAACATCAGTCATGGATTAAGGACTAGGCCACGTTGCAAAAGTATTGACTTTACTAGGGTCCATAAAGAGTCCTTAACTAGAGACGGCATAGCCAAGGAACAAAACCTCGTCTACTCCAAAATGTATGTTTTTATGGCTGGGAAGAAACAGTTACGACGTATAACTGTGAGAACGGCTCGAAGATGCTCAAGATTACTTTGCAAGGAAGAATTGAAGATCAGTATATCATCAAAATAAACGATGATGAATTTTATAATGAATGGTCGCAAGGTTTGATTCATAATGCGTATAAAGGTACTAGGGGCGTTAGAAAGGCCAAACTGGATCATTAACCATTTAAAAAGACCCTCCCGTGTTTTAAAGGCAGCTTCCATTCGTCATCAGTGCGAATGCAGATTTGATGATACCCACTCTTTAAATCGAGCTTGGTGAAGATAGAATCTTGACCAATTTGATCTAAAAGATCATCCAAACGAGGCATAGGGAAATGATATCGAACTGTTATTTTGTTGATGGCCTGACTATCCACACACATGCACGAGGAACCATCTTTCTTAGGTGTTAACTACGCTGGGACATCTGCATGACTAAGGCTTTCACACACATGTCCTTTCGAAGGAGTTCTTCTACTTGACGACGTAGTTCATCATGTTCTTGTGGACTAATGCGATAATGCGGTCGATTAGGCAAAGTGGCACCTGGAATCAAGTTAATGTCATGTTGGATATCACATAATGGAGGAAGAATGGGTGGTAAGTCCGTTAGAAAGACATCATCGAACTCCTTTAAGACATCTTGAAAGGCGAGTGATATTATGTATGACTTAGACAGTTCTTCCGGTACCAAAATGAGAGCATAGATGAGCTTGATTGAAGCAAGCTCAGCCTCGAAAGCCGTTTTAGGTAGTGCGATGATAGGTTAAGAATTTAAATCCTAAACTACACTTCAGGATACATATCACAATAGCATAGATAGGGTCGAATCCCACATAGATCAGACAATACAACGTTCAATTTTATCTTAAATCAAGCTAAGACGGGAATAGAAGATTGTTTGTAACGAATCAAAGCAATAATTGAAATAACAGTTGTAAACAATGAAATAAAAGCGTCAGGCATCGGGGAAATCCACCTGTATTCATGTTTAAAGCCAATGTTAATGTTGAATCAAGACTTAAATTTAGATTTTAGGTCTTAGATTATGTGGGTAAAAACTC
>OVBE01007389.1:0-18538 GCA_900406425.1 Iberis pinnata
TTCTTCACGGGGGTGGCATATTGTGTCCCATGAAACTTTTGAGAGCGGCTTGCCTTCAGCTTTACCGGACCAAAGGAACCTAGAACACAAAGATTTGATTGTTTTAAGCATCCTTTAGGCAAAAGAAAGGCAGACATCCAAAAGTTAAGTAGACTATATATGACATATTTGATTAGTAGTAATCTCCCCGAGAAACTAAGAGTTATGTTCGTCCAAGAATCCATCTTTGCTTTGATCTTCTAAATTTATGGGCTGAAGTTAGAGATTGTGAGTTTCTTTTGCATTAGTGGGAGGCCCAAGTAGCAGATTGGGAGAGAACCAATCATAAAGCCTGCTCTTCAAAGAGGTGAGGATTCATCGAGGTTTTGACCCGCCACATACAGCTCTGATTTAGAGTCATTCATAGCTAATCCCGACCAAGATGCAAAGATATCCATGGTGTGCTTGATTGCATCCAGTGAAGAGCCTGTTGTATAAAAAAAAACACCATAATATATTCAGCAAAAATTAAGTGAGAGATTTCAGAAGATCTAGCATTAGGTTGAAAGCCTATTTTTCCTGATGTGAACCGGCTTTGGAGTAGGTTGGAAAAGACTTCCATAGCAATTACAAAGAGGAATGGGGATATGGCATCTCCTTGTCTCAGCCCTTTGGTGCCTTTGAAGTTTCTATTTAATTCACCATTAATCGATATTGAGAAGCTGGGTGTGGTGATGCAATTCTCTATAAGCTTTATGAATCTGTCTGGGAATTGCATAGCTTTAAGAGTGGCAAAGATGAAATCTCATTTGACCAAGTCATATATGTTTTGGCTTTTCTCTTGTAACTTGATATTAGTTCAGTAGCTACCAATACATTCTCCATTAGTAGCCGCCCAGTTATAATTGCGGATTTTGAATTAGAAATAAGGTGAAGAAGGACTGATTTGAGTTTACGCGCTAGCAGTCTCGAGATGATTTTGTAGACTGTATTACAACAAGAAATAGGTCGAAAATCAGTGAGAGTGTCGGAGTTTTCCTTCTTTGGGATAAAAGCAATCGTTGTTGTATTCCATTGGGATGAGATTTGACCCGACTCGAAGAATTCTATTACAGCCTCAGTGAGATCTAATCCAACCGTAGACGAGTTTTGCTTGAAAAATTCTGATGTGTAGCCATCCGGTCCTGAGGACTTATTACATAGGATTGAGAAGAGAACATCCTTTATGTCTTCAGCAGAGATTGGAGAGTTCAAGATTAAGAGGTCAGCAGGTGAGCATTTCCTTTGGAGTAGGGATTCTAGATCCAAAGCATTGGTGGTAGACGGCATAGAAGGACCTCCAAGAAGATCCTGATAGAAGCCCACTATATGATTTTTAAGCGCCTGAGACTCGTGAATAACATTTCCATCAGAATCCTTGAGATAAATAATTGAATTTGTAGTTGTTCTACTTTTAATCACCCTGTGAAAATATTTTGTGTTTGAGTCTCCTTTAGTCATCCACTGAATTCTTGAGTTTTGTCTTAGGAATGAATCCTCAAGTGATTCTAGATAGTACCAAATTCTATGAGCCTCCCTTTCCTGTGAGGTTAATGAAGCACATGGAGAGGCTAGAAGGTTGCGTTGCACTGTGAGTAGGTTCTGGTGTGTTGTTGAAGTCCTCTTCTCAATATTTAAGATTGAAAGCTTGTTGAAATTTCTGATTTGTCCTTTAAGCATTTTTAATTTTCAGAGAAGATAAACATCTTTATCCCATGAAACCATATTGAATCCTAGAGGGCAACAACTAAGTCCATAAAATCATCAACTTGAAGTAGGTAATTTAGGAATTTGAAAGAAGATTTCTTTTTTTTTCTTTAATTGATCCAATATTAAACATGCTGGACTATGATCTGATATGTTTGGCTCACCAAAAATTGCAATAGAGTTAGGGCATAGTGAGTGACATGCGTCGTTGGTTAGGATCATGTCCAGATTTTTTGCTATGGGAGCTTCATCACATTTATTAGTCCACGTGAATGTGGTTCCTCTGAACTGCAAATCACTAAGTTCTGAAGAGGTGAGGCAGGTTGCAAAGTTTCTCATTCCTCTGGTGGATATATGATGAAGCATGGTGGAGTGCTCGGAAGCTGTTAATATTTCGTTAAAGTCACCCATTACCACCCATGCCTGACCGGATGCATTAAACCTGCTGGATATGGTTGTTAGTTCTGTCCAAAGGCTATGTCTTTCAGGTTCATCTGTCGAAGCATACACAAAAGAGATATATATATAAATTGCAGAAGACCAGGGAAATCCACTTTACAGGAAATCATTTGAAGTGATTTTTGGAGGATCGAGACTTTTACTGAGGGGTCCCAAACAACCCATATCTTGCCAAGATAAGAGAATTGGTAGTTATTATCGGAGTTCCAGCCTTGAAACGTTCTACGTAGAATAGATTGGGACTTCTCAGACTGAACATGAGTCTCTAAGATACTGCCGAAAAGGGGTTTGTGAACCCGCATCCATTTCCTATAAGTACGCAGTTTAATCGGATTATTAAATCCTCTTATATTCCAGCAAAAAATATCCATAGTAATATAAGACAAAAGATATAGGCTGTGGAACCTATTGTTTAGAGCCCGCGGCTCTTGCTTTCAAAGTTGATTGTCATAACATCCTCTTTGAAACCACTTTGGTAAATTGATCATTAACGTCAGGGTTATCATCATTTTCTGAATCTACAAGTGAGCTAGACGCTGAGTCTGTTGGAGAAATGGCTTGAGTTTCCACTATCCCAAGATCATTGGAGAAAGATCAAGTGTGGGTTCCTTTTTGAGTGTGAGATGCCGATGGAAGGTCAGGTATGGGGCCTGAAATATAGGTATTTGTAGGTTCCTTAGATGAATTTGGCGTTGCAATGATAATATCTTTTAGCTGAGACCATGCCCTGAGATGATATAGGATCCTTCGTTGTGGCTTCTGAGATGACTATGCCTAGACTATCCTGTTAATTGGTAGTAAGGAGAGTAGAGACCTGAGCAAGGCCTTTGCCTTTCTAGGCTGCAGAGAGTTTTCCTTTGACAACCCATTCGGTGGTTGTAGGGGTGGTTTTGATTGAACCTGTCTTCACTTTGGGACAGTTTTGCAGAGAATGCTTTGTGGATTGGCAAGGTATGTAAGTGATATGAGTCGTTGGGCAGCGAGAGATTGTGTGGCCCACCTTTTTGCAGTGACTGCAGAGAGACGGTAACCATGGGCTAGATACAGTAACTCGAATTGTTTCGCCAGAATGAAATCTTGCATTCACCGCCTCTGGAAGTGGCTTCCTAGGATCAATAATGGTGTACACCTTTTCAACCTCCAAGTTGATCATGTTGGCTGTGTCGGGGTGAAGGTATAGGGGGATAGCCCACTAAGCCTGCAATGTATTCTTAAGCTTCCTCACCAAAAAGTTGAAGGGGAACATTGCGAAGTTCCAACCACACTGGAACAATTGTGAGTTCTGGTTTAGCAGGTGTGATTCCAGGAGACCATTTGGCTACAAACATCATTTTTCCATCAACCTGCCAAAGAGCCTGACTTAAAATGTGTTTCCCTGTAATAGAGAATGGAACTCTAAAAAGGAAAACATTTCCTTCCATCTTAGAGACCGAGATGATACGGTTGTGAATACTCCAAATCCTGTTAACGATATCGTGTACTGTTCCTTCTGTTGGAGGATCTTCATAGAATTGTTCGATGATGAACATTTCCCATGATTTTTGATTCTTTTGAATTATAGAGTTTGGAATAGTTACGCATAACTCTCCAGAATCAAGTGGGTATCCCACACCTTTCTTTTCAAGCTTCTTGTGCCCTCGAATAAGGTCACTCCATAGCTTACTTAAAGCAGCAGTGGATTGGTTCTCAATCTGTGCACTCTTCAGTCATGTGTCCTTTTAACCAGCCGTTTCCTGGTCAATCTGAGTATACTAGCAAACTGGAGCATTAAAGGCTTCCTTAGTTATTGAATCTGAGAATGCATTTTTTAAATTTTGTTGGGTAGATGGGCCAGCTGGGGCGAAAGTATCATCTGCAGTTGCTGAAGCCGTGTTCGCTGAGTTTGGAGGCTTTTGGGTCTCCACGCTTGGTAGAGAAGGGAAATCATCAACAACTGATTTTGAGGTCACATGTTTGGGATTTTGTTGCAGCTCTGAAATCGGAGCCTATGTGGTTGATTTGGAAGACACATCTTCAATCAAACCAGGGTGTGGGCTGGCAGATTTATCCATATTTTCTGAGAAATCTGCGTCTGCTTGAATCGAATATGATTTGGAATCGGTAGCCAAAATGGATGAAGAGGACTTGGCAGATCCGGTAGGGGACCTGTAAGGAATATTTCTTTTCCATATTATGTAGTCTTATTAATAACTATTTTCTATTGGATATCTTTAATATATTGGTAACCAATTAAATTGGAAATAAAAGAGATAATTCATAAATAATATCTACTTTGATGGACGGTTGAGATTCATCCAAAGGAAACCCTAATGTGGAATTAGGTCCTCTCTCCGCCTATAAATATATATCTCTACTCCATCATAGAGATATCATAAAATGTTAAAAACCATACAACACATAAAGAAACGTTTATAGGAAGGAGAGAGAAATCTAAACACTTATTAAGATTTCATCTTCCATTTAGGAAACCGTTCAGGAAGATCTCTACTACAATGAACGGAGGTATTCCACAAATCCTCCTAATGATTCTATTATGTGATTATCTAGATGTTTGAAGATCTTAGGGTTCTTGTAAATCAATCTTACATGTGGTATCATAGCATGGTTGTAAAACATCTCTTTAATCCACTAAAATTAATAGATCTATAATAATATGAGTTCTAGATCTGCATATTATGTTTTTTTTTGTTCATCAGATATGTCTTTTAATCTGATCGTGTATAATATGTACGTATAATTGTTATCCTGTGCAAATTTCGTACAGATTTCGGATTTATGTGAAACTTAAATTTTTCGCAGTATTATTCGGTGCAAATTTCCTACAGATTTTGGATTTCTGTGAAACTTAAAATTTCGCAGTATTATTCTGTGCAAATTTCGTACAAATATCGGATTTCTTTGAAACTTAAAATTTTGCAGTATTATTTTGTGCAAATTTTGTACAGATTTCGGATTTCTGATGAATATGTGAATTATTATATCACTTTTAATATTCCATAAATAAGGTTTCGTGCATAATTTGTGCGAATTTAAAAAAATAAAATAAATTAGAGTATTGACATCACCACAGTGACTTTACTCTATAATGAATTGCATATTTGATCTATCTATATAGAAATTAAATACCCACAGGTAGATTATAAACATTAGATATGATTAAAATTTAAAGAGTAGTTGTACATATGTAGACTAAGGATATCCATAGATAACTTAGTCTGAGTAATTCATTACATCACTCAATAAAATTTTCCAAGAACTATGATTTTCCACGTTATTATGGTGAATTCCCACAGGAATACCATAATTTCTTGACACAGTTTGTGTTGATTATGATTGAAGCCTAATTAATACTTGTTAATTATATCTCTAAATTGCATCATGTTTTCCTACAGATTTGACACCTATGGTCTCTTCTGTTCCAATTCTCATTGGAACCAACTTCTCATAATGGAAAGAGAAAGTTGAGCTCACATTAGGAGTACTAGACTTGGACTTGGCACTTCGTCAAGAAGAGCCAAACCCTTTAGCAGTGGACAATACTGAGGAAGAAAAGACTCTCCATAATGCGTGGGAGAAGTCGAACAGATTGAGCATGATGTTCTTAAGGATGACAATAGCTAGCAACATCAAATCTTCCCTTCCAGTTGCAGGCAAAGCAATTGCTTATCTTGCAGCTATAGAAGAACGGTTTAAGACTGCAGACAAATCCCTAGAAGGGAAACTTATGGAAGATCGTACAACCATGAAACATGATGGTACAAGGTCTATGTATGAACATTGCATTGAAATGACCAACCTTGCAGCCAAGCTGAAAAATTTGGGAATGAATGTGGATGATTCTTTTCTTGTCTAATTTATCCTAAATTCTCTACCTCCTCAGTATGGACCATTCCAAATCAATTACAAATACATTGCTGAAAAATGGACGTCAAATGAATTGGGTAATAGATTGGTCTAAAAGGAATCTATACTTGGTCGCGATGGTATTAAAGTTGCCTATTATGTTCAAGGAGCTGGATCTAAAGCTGGGAAAAGGCATCAATTGAGCCATAAAAGAGCACCGCCCAGAATGAATGATTTCAATCAAGGTAATTAGAAGAAAAAGGCAAAGAAAGATGACAAATGCAAATTTTGCAAAAAGTCTGGACACTTTCAGAAAGATTACACTAAAAGAAAAGAATGGTTCGAAAAGAAAGGTAACCCCTTGGGTTCTGTAAGCTTTTTTGAATCTAACTTTACTCATGTTTCTTCTAACACTTGGTGGATAGACAGTGGTGCAAATGTACATGTTACCAATTCCATGCAGGGATTCCTTATGACCCAGACCATAAATCCAAGTGAAAACTACATATTTATGGAAAACATAGACAAAGCGCTTGTTGAAGGAATTGGCACTTACCGTCTCATTTTAGATAGTGGATTTTGTTTGGATTTATTTCAGACTTTTTATGTTTCATCTATTTCTCGTAATTTAGTTTCATTAAGCAAACTTGATTTGGCTGGTTTTAAATCAACTCAAGGAGATGGTTGTTTTAATTTATTTATAAACTCCAATCAAATTGGTTCAGGAAAATTAGTTGATGGTCTTTATATGTTAAAATTGACCGATCAATTTACCGAAATACATCTCATCTTAAATATTAAGAGTGCACTTAAGTCATGTTCAAAAGACTCGTATTTCGTGTGGCATAAAAAGTTGGGTCACATTTCCAGCGAAAGAATTAAAAGGTTGATAAAAGATGGAATCATTCCAAATCTTGACTTCATCAATAATAAAGTGTGTATTGATTGCATTAAGGGTAAGCAAACTAAACACACAAATAATGGAGCGACAAGAAGTACACAGCTTCTTGAAATCATACATACAAATATTTGTGGACCTTTTGACGTTCCAACTTTTGGAGGTGAAAATATTTTATTACCTTTATTGATGATTTTTCACGTTATTGTTACATCTATCTATTGCATGAAAAATCTCAATCTGTGGATGCTGTACAAGCATTCATTACTGAGGTCGAGAGACAATTGGATAGAAAAGTGAAAACATTAGGTATGATAGAGGTGGTGAATTCTATGGCAAATATGATGAAACATGACAACATCCTGGACCTTTTTCGAAACTTCTCCAAAAATTAGGGATCGTTGCCCAATACACAACGCCTGATTCTCCATGACAAAATGGTGTAGCTGAAAGGCAAAACCGTACTGATATGGAAATGGTTAGATCCATGATGAGTCATTCTAACTTACCAATATCCTTGTGGATGGATGCATTACGTACCGCAGTCTATATATTAAACAAAGTTCCTAGCAAAGCAATTCCAAAACTCCTTTTGAACCGTGGAAAGGCTGGAAACCTAGTTTTTCACACCTCCAAGTTTGGGGGTGTCTAGCTGAAGCAAGAATATATAATCCACATGAAAAGAATTAGATTTCAAAACAATCAGTGGTTTATTTATTGGTTACCCTCAGAAATCAAAAGGATATAGATTTTATTGTCCAACTCATAGTACGAGAATAGTAGAAACCGGAAATGCCAGATTTTGTGAGAATGGCAAAATTAGTGGGAGTGATAAAATTCAAGATGTGGTCATTCAAGAAATTAGGATTAACATACTTTTACCCCTAATTCCTAATGTTGGGAATCCACATGTTGTACCGTTGAACAATGAGGAAACCCCACTAAATGATCATACACTCCATGATGAAAATATCACCATTAATGATCATGTTCTTGAAGCACAAGAGGAACCAGAATTAAGAAGGTGAACTCATTTGAGGAGATCTGCCATTTCTGATGACTACATGCTTTATCAAGTAGAATATGGAGAAGGGGATATTAAAGATTCGTTTTCTTATTCACAAGCCATGAAAGATATTAATTCTGATAAATTCATTCATGCCATTAAAGATGAGATTGAATCAATGGTTAAAAATGAAGTTTGGGATGTTGTTCAATTGCCTAAAGGACACAAAGCAGTTGGTTGTAAGTGGATCTTCAAGGTCAAACTTGACTGTAATGGCAATATTGAACGATTTAAAGCTAGACTTGTAGCCAAAGGTTTTAATCAAAAAGAAGCCATTGATTATAATGAGACTTTTTCCCCTGTGTCAAGGAAGGACTCTCTTAGAATTATCATGGCGCTAGTAGCTCAGTATGATATTGAGTTACATCAAATGGATGTGAAAACTGCCTTTCTTAATGGAGACTTGCAAGAAGAAGTCTATATGCGTCAACCTGAAGGCTTCATAATTGAAGGATAGGAAGACCTGATCTGCAAACTAAAGAAATGAATATATGGATTAAAACAAGCTTTGACGAAATGGTATCTAAAGTTTGATGAAATCATTACAAAATTTTATTTCAAAGAAAACATTGTAGATCCATGTATATACCTCAAGATCAGTGGGAGAAAATTCATATTTTTGATAATGTATATTGATGACATATTATTAGGCAGTAGTGATCTTGGTCTATTACATGAGACTAAGAGTTATCTCTCTAAGAATTTTGAAATGAAAGATATGGGTGAGGCAACCTATGTGATAGGAATTGAAATTTTCCGTGATAGATCACTTGGAATTTTAGGATTTTCTCTGAAAGCATATATTGATAAAGTTCTTGAGAGATTCGGCATGGTGACATGTTCTTCTAGCATCGTTCCTATGCAGAAAGGTGACAAGCTTGATCTTAGTCAATGTCCGTATAATGAAATTGAACTTAATGAAATGCAAAAGTACCCTTATGCATCATTAGTGGGAAATTTGATGTATGCACAAGTTTGTACAAGACCTGATATCAGCCACACAGTTGGTATGTTGGGAGATTCCAAAGTAACCCAGGACTAGCGCATTGGTTAGCTGCAAAGAAAGTTATAAGATACCTAAAGGGAACAAGAAACTACATGCTTATATATAGAAAATCAACACATCCATAGATGGTTGGTTTTTCTAACTCAGACTTAGGTGGATGCCATGACATAAGGCACTGAACTCTTGGCTATACGTATCTCCTTTGCGGAGGTGCTATATCGTGGAAAAGCCAAAAGTCGCAGTTAATTTACACGTCCACCATGGAGGCTGAGTATGTAACATGTTTTGAGGCTTCTATTCAAGGAACGTGGTTGCAAAACTTCATAATTGAGTTTGGGGCTTTGAGCTTTGTTGACAAGCCTTTAACTCTTCACTGTGATAATCAAGCTGCAATCTTCTTCTCTAAGCATGATAGGATATCTAAAGGAGCCAAGCATATGGACCTTAAATATCTATCACTAAAGCAAGATGTTAAAAGAGAAAAGTTTTTCATTGAACATATAGGCACTAAGCTTATGGTAGCAGACATATTTACAAAAGCCTTACCTCCTGACTTTTAAGAAGCATGCTGCAAGTATGGGTCTTGAGGATATTTTTTTATTACATTGTTTGATTATTTTATCTTATATTTGACATTAATTTGAGCTCCTTATGGCTTTTACATCTTTTATTTATTCCGTTTCCACCATGTATACACATTATTGGTTGTTGGATTTATAATAACATAATTAAGTCTTTATTTAAAGACATAAAGAGACCATCATGATAACTCCTACATATGTTTACGGTCTAGATATGAAGGTAGTCAATGTTGTAGTACATGGAAGGGATCATGTTACAAAATGATATGCAACCGCCATGACTCTCATTGTTTGCTAGTTAGCCAAGACACTTACGATAACCAAATGAAGAAAATAAAGATACAACATGTAATGCAGGCCTTATGATTCCAGAAAGAAAATATTATACTAACGACCAAGTGGGAGACTGTAAGGAATATTTCCTTTCCACATTATATGGTCTTATTAATAAATATTTTCTATTGGATATTGTTATTCTTTAATATATTGGTAACCAATTAAAATGGAAATAAAGGAGATAATTCCTAAATAATCTCCTACTTTGATGGACGGTTGAGATTAATCCTAAGGAAACCCTAATGAAGAATTAGGTCCTCTCTCCGCCTATAAATATATATATATATATATATATATATATCTCTACTCCATCATAGAAATATTATAAAACGTTAAAAAGCATACAACACATAAAGAAATGTTTATAGGAAGGAGAGAGAAACCTAAACACCTATTAAGATATTATCTTCCATTCAGGAAACCGTTCAGGAAGATATCTCTACTACAATGAACGGAGGTATTCCGCAAATCCTCATAATGATTCTATTATGTGATTATCTAGATGTTTGAAGATCTTACGGTTCATGTAAATCAATCTTACAGGAGCCACCAGAAACACGGGTCTTCTTCTGCTTGAAACTACCCATGCTGCGAGAGACGGCGGTCTAGCGCCTCAGAGACGCCGGAGGAGGTCGGAGGAGCAGGGGTTGCTTACCTGTCGTCGGGACTTCAACGACTCTTTTTTTTGTCACCATAATATTAGATATAATTAAGAGAGTTTTACAATATAAGGAGAAGTTTTTCTTCTAGCCAAAATAGCCTTAGCATTTACTACATCTAAGTGAAGTCTAGAGACAAAGACATAATCCAAAACAGAGCACTTAACGCTAAGACGAAAGATGTCTTGCAAAGTGATGGAAGCATTGGCTGGTGTAGTATTAGCGACAGTGCGAGATAACAGAGATTGATGTAACATATGCATCAATATTTGATTGTCATTAAGAACCTTAAAACGAGTAAGTCCCAATTGAAGCAGCTGAGAGAGTCCTTCCCTAACAGCAATAGCTTCAGCATGAAAGGGAGAATCTGTGGGTGGAAGCGACGCTTCTCCACTTGCTAGAATTCTGTGATGAGAAACAAACATCCAGGCTATGCCTATGCGGTCATGTTGAGACAACCAAGAGGCATCTGTTAACAAAAGTGGGCAATTGTTAGTGACCAGGGGATTATCATGATAGACAGGGAATGGGGGTGGATAAGAGACAAAAGGCTCCTGAATAGAAGAGTGCCATTGAAAAGAGTCAGCAAGCGCTTTGTTGATGAATTCAGGTATACTCCAATGAGTGCCCTGAAAGATGAGGGCGTTGCGGCCTTTCCATAATCTCCATAATGTATAGGCTCTGAGTGTATGCGTCTTCAAAGTTGAAAAGCCTGAAGGCAAATCAGCATCTGAAGCAGAGCTGGAGGCAGGGGAAAACAGAACAACCAGATTAAGAAGATGATGTTGTGGGGAGAAAAGGGCCACAGGTACTGAGGAAGGCAGTAACTCCCAGATTTCTCGAGAGACTCTGCAAGTGAAGAAGAGGTGATTAACAGTTTCCTCAAATTCACCACAGAAAGGACATAAATGATCAGAACAAACTCCCCTGCGCTGTAATGCAAAGCCAACTGCTAGAGCTTGATGGATCAGGCGCCAAATAAAGTGCTTAATTTTAGGTTGGGCAGAGAGAGACCAAATAGCCTTCACCAAGACTTATTTGAGATGCTGAGTGTCATCTGGATGGTGAGTGTGTCTGGAGTTCACAAGAGCATGATATCCAGATTTAACGGAATACACGCCATTAGCAGAGAATTTCCATAAAGGTTGATCAACACATCCTGTTTGGGATGGTGTTATAGTCTGGATCAAAGCTACATCAGAGGGGAAGAGAAGTTGTTGGAGTTTGGAAGGATCCCAAGCATTGCCAAACTCATTGAGTAAGGCATCCACTGTAAGGTCAGGATAGAGATCTGCCAAAGAAGAAAGATCAGCAGGAGCATAAGGGTCTTTAGGGAGCCAGTTATCTCTCCAAATCCTGACTCTGCATCCGTTGCCTATAAGCCAAAAAAGACCAGATTTAATTAACTGGAGCCCCTGGAATATACTCCTCCAGGCATAACTAGAGTTAGAGTGCAACTGAGCATCCAGGAGATTGTCAGATGGAAAATACTTAGCTTTGTATACTTGGGCTAGCAGTGAAGTAGGTTGAGTGAGCATCCTCCAAGCCTGTTTGGCTACTAAGGCAACATTGAAATCTCTAAAATCCCGGAAACCCAGGCCACCTACTTGCTTAGAATGGGTGATAGTTTCCCAAGACACCCAGCTAATCTTTCTGTTTTCAGCAGAATTACCCCACCAGAAACTTCTCATCATGCTGGTGATCTTTTTAGTGATGTGGTGAGGGAGGAGAAAACAGCTCATCATATATGTAGGTAAGGCTGTAATAATAGATTTAAGAAAAACCTCTTTTCCAGCACAAGAAAGCATCTTTGAAGTCCAGTTGTTAAGCTTGTGTTTTACTCTTTGGAGTATGGCAGAGAAAGCTTCAGTTCTGTTTCGACCTATGGCCTCTGGTAAGCCAAGGTATTTGCCAAACCCACCCACTTTAGTGATACCAGTAAGAGCTTGGATGGTCTCTCGAGTAGCAGTTGGACAATGTTTGCTAAAGAGAAGATGGGATTTGCTGAAGTTGACTCTTTGGCCTGAGTAGTTGCCATAGATATGCAACTGCTGCATCAGAGCAGAGACTTCGGTAACATTGGCTTGACAGAAAAGCAAGCAATCATCAGCGAAAAACAGATGGGATACAGGTGGTCCACTTCTGCTGGCTATAAATCCATGGATCTGCCTAATCTGTACCATCTCTTGAATGAGCCAGGATAAGCCTTCTGCCACTATAATGTAGAGGTAAGGTGACATGGGGTCACCCTGTCTAATACCCTGGTATGGTCTAATAGAGCCAAATGGATTGCCATTGTAGAGAACTGAGAAGGTAGGTGTTTTGATGCAGACTTCAATCCATTTACACCACTGCTCAGCAAAACCTAGACGTCTCATCATATACAAAAGAAAATCCCAATTAACTTTATCAAAAGTTTTGGTGATGTCTAACTTAAGAGCTAAAAAGTGTTGAGTATGGTTCCTGGAAGTCATAGAGTGGATTAGTTCTTGAGAGATTAGGACATTATCAGTAATAAGCCTATGAGGAATAAAGGCTGATTGGTTAATTGAGATGATATGTTGCAGCCAAGGTTTTAAACGATTTGCCATTATTTTGGAAATAAGTTTATAAGCAACATTGATTAGACTTATATGTCTGAAATCCTTAGGATGCTGAGGGTGGGGAACCTTTGGAATGAGACACAAAAAAGTGTGATTGATACCCGGTGGAAGCTCAAAGTTGGTGAAGAAGTTGCTAACAAAGGAGAAGAGACCAAGGGAGATTGTTTGCCAATGTTGTTTGTAAAAGGCTGCGGTGAAACCATCAGGTCCAGGCGCCTTATCATCACCCATTTGCTTCAATGCAATCCATAATTCTTCCTTCTGCACAGGTTTCAGGAGGTCAGTGTTCATAGTTGAGGAGACCCGAGGCTACAAAGAGGAAAACAGTTGAAAAGTGTTATCCATATCAGCTGCATTAGGAGTGTATAATCTAGTGAAGTATTGGATAAGGATTTCCTGAACATGAGGGAGATCTGAGTGAAGACAGCCAAGGTCATCTTCCAGCATTATGATACGGTTAACACTTCTCCTTTTCTTCATTTTAGAGTGGAAAAAACGTGTGTTTTTATCACCTGCTTGAAGCCAGAGGGTTCTACTTTTTAATCTGAAGAAAGCTTCTTCATCCTTGTAAGCAGCAGATAGAGAATTCTTGAGTTGACGTATATAAGCATAGTCAAGGGACTGAGATTCATATGCATGATGCAACTGCTTCTTCAAGGAGAGAATAGACTGACTTGTATTGGATTGGGTGCGCTTTTTCCAGAGGGATAGACCTTGTCTACAATATGATAGAGCAGTATCGAATTGGTGAAGAGGAAGAGAGGCACACTGAGTGGTCCAGATGGAATGTACTTCATCAACGACATCAGCTCTGAATTTCCATCTGTTGTCATACCGAAATAGAGGAGTGCCGTGCCAGACTCTGTGCTTGGTATCTAACAATAAAGGCCTATGATCACAACCTCCCCAATCTAGCATTTTGACAAACGCATCAGGATAAAAGTTGAGCCACTGTAGGTTGGCCATCACCCTATCAATCTGAGTCTTGACTGGCTGTCCATACCGAGTGCCACACCAGGTAAAATGGCCATTGAATGTAGGAACATCTAAAAGACCAGTAGAACTAAGGAAAGTTTTAAAAATGTAAAAGGAAGCCTCTGGACGATAGGAACCACCCTGTTTTTCTTGTTTGGACTTAATATCGTTAAATTCACCCAAGTACAGAGTCATAGCTTGATCATTACTTGAAGAACCCAAATTTGTAGAAAGTTGTCTCCAGAAGCTTTGTCTTGCTGATTTGTCGGGGGGACCATATAAGAACACCAACTTAAAGTAGTGAGTACCCGAGAGAAGCCAAAAGACGTTATAGTTAGGAGAGGTGACTGCAGGAGTCTGCAAAGTCACTGTATCAGACCAAAAAACAGCTAAGCCACCTTTAAGACCAAGAGGAGCCACGGTAAAACAGTGAGAGTAGCCGAGCTTATTAGATATATCCCGAACAAAAGTATCATTATTTTTAGTTTCAGTGAGGAATATCAAATCAGGGTGATAGTACTTCTTGATTTCAAAAAGGCGACGAATTGTCAGGGCATTCCCCCAAGCCCTGACAATTCCAATGTAAAATTCTCATTTGGTGAGGGGTGGTTTAGGGGTATCCACCCTCCCCATATGAGCTAATGATTGAGTGTGCCTTGGTTTACTCGAGGAACTAGCATCATCAAGCAGAGGATGCTCTGCTTTGCGTTTGTGACCAGCTTCAGTCTGACTGACAAAAGATGGATGGTGTTGAGGGAGAGGACGAATATGCGCTATGGGAACAATCGAATCAGGAGGTTGTTGTTGCGGAGAAGGGGCAACAACCGTATCAATGGGAATATAGTCAGTAGTGGGGTCATTGACGGATAACGGACAATCAGTGTCTTCGTGCGCCATATCACCACATTTAAAACATAATTTCTTCAATTTATCATACTGAAAGCGAATGAGGGTGGGGGGTTGATCATTCTAAAACTGAATATAGCGGGTAAAAATGAGTTTGATAGAGGTAGGTAGTCATAGTCGCATAGAAACTTCAAGAGGTTTGCCATTACGCGGTTCTTGGAGTTTTACTTCTTCAACATGTCCCAAGTCTTGACCGATCTCCTTAACCATATCAGCATCACAGTAATCATCTGGAATGTTCAGCACTCGAATCCAGAAGGAGATAGTCTTTAAATAGTCCGGTTCATGGCGTCTTGTCCAGCGGTCAACGATGAGCATCCACTCCTTAAAGCTCCAAGGGCCGGTATCAAGAACATGAAGGAGTTGATGTTCTTTCTTGAAGAAGAATTGAACAGTATGATCGTCTAGGACTTTACCAGAGACCGAGCCTTCAAGTTTCCACGCTTTAGGAAGTGTAGCTTTGAGAGCATGGACACGTTGGTGAGATTGGTGCATGCACCGGACTATGAGACTAAGCCGGTTATCTTCATCTCGCTGACGTTGGCGAACAGGATTGGGTTGAAGAGGAAGCTGATCCGAACCCAAAGAAAGATTTTGGAGTGAGAGCCACAAATCCGAATTCATGGACAGATGAAGAAACGGAGTAAAGGTTGATAAGGCCAATCAGAAGTGAAGCGTGGAAGCAAACAGTCGAAATCCAAAGCAGAAGGAGAATGAAAAGAGGAAAAGCAAAGGTAATCCGTCGCGTGCAAGCGAAGATGAAACCCTAGAGCAGGGAGATTCTAGAGAGAGAGTTTAATTCATGACAACAAGGTATAAGCCAACTACTCTTTTTAAGAGAGAGAAATTCTTCATTAGATTTTTTAAATATATTCATTTCGACTATTTGTTTATTATTATTGATTTCATTGTATATAATTTCTTATACTTAAATAATACACGTTTAATTATGAAATGGAATCATATATACGCGGACCATCTAAGATTCTAAATCGATTGCACCCAATATTTTCCCCAAAAATATGGTTGAGAGATTACAAAAAGTTCCTTTAATTATCTTCAGTAGTTTTACTTAAGTATATCCTTTGTTTGATGTACTAGTCACCATCAATTATAAGACGCATTTTTATACATGCAAGGGCCATCTAAATGATAATTTTCTTTCACTAATTCTACTGTTTTGTGCTTTACAAGTGATTCCTATTGTTTGTTTAACTTTGTTAGTTACACACTAGTCACAATCGTCGTAAAAACACAATATAATCATAAGACTCGATCAAATTGTGCAGGACCACTATGTGTTTGTTAAATGTGCAGGACCATATATATCGGTCATATATATTAAGGTTTTTTAATTTAAAAACATCACTCTATACATATTTTCCTAAAAAAAAGCACAGAAATATAAAGTAATTAAACGTTTTTCAAAAGGTGTGATAGTAATGATACGGTCGTTGTTTTAGTCGGTCGTTGTTTTAGTCAGAACATAACGGAAGTTATATGTAATATCTAACGTACGATAACAACTTTTGTTTGGTAAAAAGAAACTTTTGTAATAATCATACAAACTTTAATTCGCAGTATGTTACAAAACGCAAAAAAAGCAGATTCAGTGCAACCAAATTATTGATAAGAAATAAAAGACTTAATTATAAAAGAAAGATTAAATAAACTAATGATGTTGCGGGTCAGGTCCTCCAGGGCTTAACCGCTGTGGAGATTTTCCATGGCTACCACTGTTACCTTCATCATCTACAGCTGGACTCGTAGCTTCCATGGGAGGGCTTAGCTCTCTCGGCTTCACCACGGCTGGAGCCCGCTCAAGAGGGCGGGTTCCAACCGCGACTGAGGCTAACAAAAGAAACAACAAGAAGCCTGAAGTGAAGACTAACTTAGCCATTACAATTAGCTAGTTTCTAATTTACTTATAGAAAAGAGAAGAGAGAGATTTGGTTGCAAGTGAGATATATGTAATAATAAACGTAGTGTGTATACAAGGAAAGAAGAGATCTCAGGAGGGTTTCTATTTATAGAGTTTAATTATAGAGTACTGGTTAGTGGAGATTATAGGTTTAATAAGAAGCTTAGGGCTTGAGTGCTTATGGCAAGTGCAAGCGTGCGTTGTCACTCACGCGCGACGGTTTATCTAGTTGCCTTCATTAATTTTTTCTTCATTGCCATAACTTGTGCAATAATCATATTTAAATCTCTACCCATCTTAGCAAGTGACCCTTCAATGTTAAAATTTGATTATAATCGCCGCATTACGGTATAGTACACATATTTAATACGATCGACACCTATAATATATATATTTATTGTGCTAGGGTATTTGATTAGCCAACCCTTTTATAGACTCACATGTGCGATCCATTTTTAAACACTCCATTTGTTAGGTGGCCTTGTCTCTAGGAATGATTTTATAATATTCCCTACTAAATTATATGTGAATTAATTGTATTGAGGATTAAATGATCGTTTAAGAGAAATTAATTTCTATTTTTCTTAAAAATAAAAAGAAAACGAGATTCCAAACTTGCTACAAAAACTCTTAAAACTCACAATTTCTCTTGGATTACAATTCTCTTGGGTGTTTATATTTTGAGATGATTTACAACATTGAATGAAACTCTCTATTTATAAAGATGTGATCTTGTGTGAACGAATGATTACGGCTAAGACGACTTCAACAATGATGGCCTTTCCAACGGATTTGCGACAACTATAATCTGATAACAGTTTGAGAAATATGAATTAAATACTTTAATTTAAGCTTGTTAAATATGTTACGGAACTTTGATTCTTCAATTTTTTCCTTCTAGTAATATTTAGAACAAACATTCCAACTATATCTCTGTAAAATTGTAGATTATCTCGTGTCACCTCGTTGATGATATATGACCTTGTTCAAATCTGTAAACGATTTATACCATTTTAGAAGAATACTATCATTTTGATCTTGTGATGTTGATGTGGATTGTGGCTCCCCTTGCTCTACATATTTTATGTCTTCTCATATTCTTGTGCATATGAAACTTCTTATGGCATTTCTTTGTTTATTTCTCATGCACAAATTTGGTACACCTTTATTTAACTTCTAAGACATTGTAGGTTTTTCAATGTCTTTTATTGTTAAATCTTCATAAAATACTATGGCCTTGTCTGTAGGAATGATTTTATAACATTCCCTAATAAACTATATGTAAATTGTATTGATCATTAAAAACTACAAAAAACAGGTCAAAATGACGGACAAATCCGTCACGAATATGCATTCCTTACAGATTCGTGACGGATTTGATCCGTCAGTATTAGATGGTCAGTAATTGATTAACTGTCACTAATCCGTCAGGAATTCCTAACGAATTAGTGACAGATATATTTACTGACGGACAGACGGATTACTGATGGATCATATATTTTTAAATAAAAAATATTATTATTAATTGATATATATTTAATAAATAATAATAATAATATA
>OVBE01007390.1:0-18538 GCA_900406425.1 Iberis pinnata
ATTACCTAATGCATGTGCCGCCTGTATATAACCACCATATGTGTCTCGAAACACCCACCCACGTCTTGGCCTATTAACGGAGTTGAGAAATGTTGCATCATAATTACATTTGATGTAATTCAAAGGTGGCCGTTGCCAATCTGAATGATATCGTCTTTGCTTGTCCTTTGTTTTTATTGGATTATTTAATCTCCAATTTTCAGCCTCACTAATCGCCCTTTGGGTGACAGTTTCCCATGGATCCCGTTTATGTTGAAAGAGTATACGGTTTCTTCGTTTCCAGATATGCCATAATAACCAGAATTCTCGATGATTGTAAGTAGCCTCATCGACCAACCGTGTTGTTCTTGTTAACAATTGTTCCAACTTAACATCAAATGCGCAAGTTGCATCAAGCAAATTAGAGTTGGGTGGTTGATTAGTTAGCCATATATGTGAGATATGTGGACATAGAAAGAATAAGTGATTTAACGTCTCTTCTTGTCCACAGTCTTGACATGCAGCATCTGGAAATAAATGGCGTCGGTGGAGTTCATATTTTGTTGCCAAAATATTTTTGGATATACGCCATAAGAAATATTTTAATTGTGGTTGTATATCAAGTCTCCAGATTTTGTGATGTAAGTCTTGAGACGTATACTGACAATCCGTTGTTGGTGTTGGTGGAAACAAATCGTAAGCAAGTCTATATCCCGAGCGAACAAAATAACAACCATTGGCAGCATATGACCAAACCACTATATCCTCCGTTTTTTCTTTCGGTAATTTAATCTTTTTGATCAATTCTGCGTCATCAGGAGTTATCCATGCTCTCACTTGATCCATATTCCAGGAATTCGACTCTGTAATTAACTTTGAAACTGTGTGATCGTGTTCGACACCTTCTTGATTTGGTGTTGGAGCTCTTGGAGGATGCGTAGGTAACCACTTGTCACTCCATATATGTATAGAATTTCCATTTCCTATAATATAATTGCAGCCCGCATTGAAAATATCTTGTCCAAACAGTATTGAACGCCAACCATAGGACGGTTTTGTGCCTAGTTGTGCATTGTGTATATTCGTTGTTCGAAAGTACTGTCCTTTTAGAAGTCGAGAGAGTAAACTGTGTGGATTATCTTTAATTCTCCAAAGTTGCTTTGCAAGTAGTGCTTTGTTGAATAGTTTGATATCCCTAAATCCAAGTCCCCCATCACGTTTTGGTATAGATAGTTTATCCCAACTAAGCCAGTGCAAAGACCTTGTTGTGTTTGACGTAGTCGGTTTTGACCACCAAAACCTTGCCATAAGCTTAACAATATCGTCAATAATTCCTATTGGGAGCTTGAAACATCCCATGGAATAGATTGGCATTGCAAACGCAATGGACTTTAATAAGATTTCTCTACCACTTAGTGAAAGAAATTTCTTTGACCATCCAGTAGTACGTTGTTGAATCTTATCTGTTATTGATCGGAAAATTTCTATCTTCCTTGTGCCAATTATCTCAGGCAGTCCCAAATACTTCCCAGTACCACCATCATTATGTATTTGTAGAAGATTACGGATCCGAGTTTTTTGAGCTGGATCAACCCGAGATCCAAACGTAATTGCTGATTTTGAATAGTTTATTAACTGTCCAGATGTCCGTTCATATTGAGTGAAGATATCCTTCAGTACACTAGCCGTAGTTTTATTAGCATTACAAAAGAACAGAGAGTCATCTGCAAAGAATAGATGACTCACATATGGTCCATTGTTACTAATCTTGACTCCCCGTAGTTTGCGTTGGTGTATTGCTCTCTTAACCATATAACTGAGTACTTCAGTGCATAAGATAAATAGATAAGGTGATAGTGGATCTCCTTGTCGCAAACCACGTCCCGGTGAAAATGATCCTTGTGGGGTCCCATTAATTAACGTTGAAAACGTTATTGATTTGACACACAACATTATCCAGCGCACCCATTTTGGTGCGAAATTCATACATTGCATTGTACGTTCCAGAAAGTCCCATTCTAAGCGATCATAAGCTTTTGAAATATCTGTTTTAATTTCCATGTAGCACTTTGATACTCTTTTACGTACTTTGAGAGAATGCAGTATTTCGTGAGCAACGAGTACGTTGTCAGTAATCATTCGATTAGGAACAAAGGCAGCTTTTTCTTCATCAATTAAAGATGGGAGATGATTTTTCAGACGATTTACTAAGATCTTTGATATTATCTTGTAGCTTACATTGCAAAGAGCAATAGGTCGAAAATCCTAAATATGATACGGTTTATCTGTTTTGGGGATTAAGCAAATGTTGGTGTGATTAAGCATTGTGTCCAATCTCCCCTGTTCAAAGAAAGCTTGAACTTTGGTATAAACACTCGGCTTAATTATGTCCCAATGACGATGATAAAAATTTGCTGGAAAACCGTTCGGTCCTGGGACTTTCGTTGCACCAATGCTAAGTATTTCCTGGTCTATTTAATCATGACTTATCCGTCTTGTAAGATCAGTATTCATTGTATCAGTTACTCTGCTCGGAAAGTCATTAAAAATATGACTATAACCTGATGTATCACTTCGGCTTGTGAATAAATCTGTGAAGTATGCCGTCACAATATTAGTAAGCTGTGTAAGATCAGTCTGTCTGTCACCGTTCGAGTCCCTTAAGGCATAGATCTTGTTCATTGCTTTACGTTGTTGAGTACTATGAAAGAAGAATTTAGTGTTCCGATCTCCATTTTTTAGCCAGTTGTTTCGCGACTTAGTGCGCCAAAATTCTTCCTCTCGAATATATGCAAGATTCAGTTGTTTTCGGTACTCATGAACATTTGGTGTGGATAAACTTGTCTTTAATGCTTTCGACAACCTACTTTTGAAGAATTTGATCTCCTCCCTAGAATTAAGTCGATGATGCTTTTTCCATTTTGAAAGTGAACTTCGACAGTGACTAAGTTGATGATGGAGTGAACTGTTAGAGCTCATATTGTTCTTCAAACCATTAAATATAGCGTCTTTACACCCTTCATATGAATGATATCTATCATCATATTTAAACTTATAATGTTGAGATGGGGTATCAAATAGAATCCTAGTTAGCACTGGTCTGTGATCTGACACTCCAACTTCCAAAAATTCAGAAAAAGACGCTGGAAATTGATTTATCCACCGAGTATTGACCAAAGTTCGGTCTAAGCAACATTGAATATCCGAGTTATATCTCTTGCCAAACCAGGAGAAACGGTCTTCAATATGTGTGAGATCGCGAAAATCACATGTATCTAGCATATGTCGAAAAGCTTGAAAAGAGCGTTCGGACCGAATTCGTCCACCTATTTTTTCAGAGTTGTCTTTTAGTTCGTTTAAGTCGCCTATACACATCCAAGGTTCATTTCGATTATGGGCGGTAGCTTCTAGTTTGTTCCAAATATTTTGTCGATAAGCTTGATGTGGATGACCATATACACATGACAAATAGAAATCAAACCCATTCATATTAATATGAAGATCGATTACATTGGAGCAAAAACTTAAAACTGAAGCATAAATAGATTTTTTCCACATAGCTACTAAACCACCACTACGACCTAAAGGAGACACAATCCTAGAGAAGTTAAATCCTAACTTAGATACCACTTGGTTTACATAAACATCTTGTTGTTTGGTTTCCATGAGGAAAATGAAATCTGGAGCTAACCGTTTTGTTAGCTCCTCTAGATGTCGAACTACCAGGTCATTTCCCAAACCTCGGCAGTTCCAAGCGAGTTAATCTTCACACGAACAAAATCCAATCTTGTTTCGAATTGTTGATTGAACTCGATCTCCATTCTCGGTCCTAAAGCATCTGCAATGCGTTCAACCACCTCTTAATTGAGGTATTGCATTGGTATCCCTCTGATTTGAATCCGAAACGGAATGTGATTCAACTCCATATCATCTTGTCCCAAAAAACATCTTTCAATAACCAACATACGGTCAGAGAATGCCCATGGACCGCGACGAATAACCATTTCAAGCGCCTCGGCCGATGAGAAAACGAATTGAAATCGCTGTCCCGGGAGTATGCGACCGCGGATGACACCAATATTTCCCCAACTTCGCGGCAAATTGACGATGATGGAGCGTAAGCTTTGTTTACTCGGCATCAATGGTCTTCCGATAAGGCTATGTTGATTTTCAAAAACAGCTTGGCTTACAACATCCATCGGCAAAAGGACCGGTGGATCATTGATGCCCAAATCTAGCTGTTGAATGCCTTGCGTCATGTTCTGTGCCATCGAAGAGTTTTTGAAAAAAATATTCTTTGTTTTGTTTCGATAGAAGAAGATGTCGAGCAAATGAAATAAAAGTCTGTGATTAAAGCAAAGGAAAGAGATAGCGTGATATGTTGGGATCGACGATCAACATTAACCAATAATAATCGTGGGTTATGGATAATAACCGGTGAATAAATTAGTGTAACCGTTATATAGCGGTTACTTGCATTAGAAGGTAATTGAATAGGAGCGGTTCGTCGAAACAATAATGTTCTGGTGTAAATCATCAATTTCTCAGATCGAAGAAGCCTAAGAAATCGGGAATTGGAGACGTGAAAAGGAATCAAGATCTCTGGAATTGTCGGTAGAAGTCGCCATTGAGAGAGCATTTTTTTATTTGTTCTAAAAAAATTTACTAAAATATTATATATTTAACTAAATGAGCATATATCTCTAACTGATGTATCATAACTAGGAGTGAACGTTCGGGTATTCGGTTCTTTCGGATTTCAGATAGTTTGGATATATGAATATAGGATCCATTCGGATATCTCGGTTCCTATTTGATTTTTTAACCAAAAGTTTTTAATAAAAATAAAATAAAATATATTTATATTAATATTGTGTAATATAAATATAAATAATTATATTATTTTATATTTAATAAAAATATCGTTATTTTTTGTGAAGTTTAGTTAGTTCGGTTCAGTTTATAAAAGTTTTTTGTGAATGGAATATTAAGTCCAAATCAATTGTTGGGGGCAAAATAAAGAAAAGAGCAAAAACTCCATTCTCAATTTCGTAAATGCAAACAAAATAGAAGCAGCGAAGGAAAATTAATAATTAGTTAAGACTTTCTTGACGAAAACATCATATCTCCCGCGTCTTTTCCTTCTTCGTCAAAGATCAAGAAAGAAAATGGATAAACCGGAAAAGACTGATAACGATACCGGAACTCCAAATTCCACTCAAAGATGACGAGGAGGTTTATTCTTTGCTTTCTCTAATGGTTTTTTCTTTCTTTTTTGGAATTTTCCCTAGAAAGATTTTCAGTTACAATTTTCTTGGTTTAATTTAGGATTACAACTTTATGAATAACCTCTCTCCAATCACCGAAGTTGGAGAAGAAGACACCGAAACCGTACAGGTCGATAATGAGTGTACTACTTTTAGAGAGAGAATTATCGATGATGGTGGGATGGATCTACAGCCCGAATGTGAAACTCAAAATCTGAATTCGGAGATAACAGAAGAACCGTTGATTTATGGGTTACCGAATGATTCGGAGGCTGTTAGACGCTTGGAGCAGGATGGTGGAGGAAGCAAAACTCCAGCTTCAGGTTGCGAATGCTTGGCATTGAAGTGTATACATAGAAAATGCAAATGTTTTAAGGTATTATTAAACTCTCTATCATCTCTGTATGTTTCATTGACATTATTCTCATACATCATCCTATATATATATATATATATAGTGGGGACTTGGCTGTTCGATACACTGTAAATGTGTAGGATGTCAAAATACATTTGGCACAAAAGGCCAAGAGTAAGTAAGATGAATTGAATCCTCTTTATTAATATTTGGTTGAAGTCTCTTTTGATTGATGTGTCTCTCTCTCTATCTAGTCAAAAGTCAGATTCCATTAAGGAAGTTGGTGCAAGCAAGAAGCGGGGTTGTCAGTGCAAGAAATTAAATTGTCGGAATAGACACTGTAAATGTTATCAGGTATAATTAATATCTCTCTCTAATCATCTCTGTATGTTTCTTCTCCTTAGATTGATTCTGATACAATTTATATCCCTGTAGTTAAAAGTCGGCTGTTCAATAATACATTGTAAATGTGTAGGATGTCAAAATAAATTTGGCACAAAAGGCCAAGAGTAAGTTAGCTGAATTGAATCCTCTTTATTAAGTCTCTTTTGATATGTGTGTGTCTCTCTCTCTAGTCAAAAGTCGGATTCCATTAAGGAAGTTGGGGCAAGCAAGAAGCGGGGTTGTCAATGCAAGAAATTAAATTGTCGGAATAGACACTGTAACTGTTATAAGGTATAATTAATTAATTAATCTCTCTCTAATCATCTTCTGTATATAAGTATGTTTCTTCTTCTTAGATTGATTGATTCTGATACAATTTTTATCCCTATAGTTACGAGTCGGCTGTTCAAGACGCTGTTTATGTCAAGGATGTCTAAATCCATGTGACAGAATTGATGGTTAGCTTTTAAGAAAGTTGATAATGGAGAGAAACTGGTACATTAATTATATAATCAGAAAAAATTCATATTTTTAACTCCAGATTCAGCGAGACGCAAACGACGTTGCAACACCCCAAAAATAAATCCCAATACAGTCGTTGGAAGCAAAACTCACAAGCAAGGCTGTAACTGCAAAACATCAAATTGTCTCAATAATTACTGTTGTTGTTATCAGGTATGATTTCTCTCTAATCTCACTATTATTTAAACTTAATTTGTTAGTTTCTTCTCCTTTGAATGATTCTAATACATTTTTCTATGATGATCCTATAGTTGGAGGTCGGCTGTTCAACAAAATGTAAATGTCAAACATGTAAAAATTCCTTTGGCAGAAATGATGGTTAGCTTCTATTTCTCCATTTTTCATCACTTTATACATGAAATTTTTCAAAATGGAGAAACCGAACTAAACCAAAATAGATTAGTATGGACGGATTTATGGTACACTATATAAACCAAATCGAATCGTTTTACATAATCCAAAAAAATTATGTTTAATCTGATTTCTAGCGTAATAAATCAAATAATCCAAATGAACCGATTAACTTTTTTTATATAATACAACTAGACGAAGTCTCGCACAACGCACAAAAATATGTCATAAAATATAATTTCAAAATTATGGTAGTCAGAGAGTCGTGCCTCAAGATAATGATAATGGGCAAATGCCTAAGGCCACATATTTATTTATTTTTTTGAAATATTTAGGCCACCTTTTATAAAAATAAAAAACTTGTTTTAGAATTAAAAATTAGAAAGATTTAAATGTTACTGTAATGTTTTGATTGAGAAAATTAGTTTCTCATATATTGATTAGTATCTCAATATATCTACATTTAATATGTGATTATAATATAAAAAATATCAATTTTTAAAATATCTTCTACTTCTTAATATATTTCATAAATAATTATTTCTTTTTTTTTTTCAAAATAATTTCTACACTTTTTCTCGTTTTTTTTTTCGTTTTACTTTTTTTTCCAACACCATTGAAAATTTTGTTTTCAATTGCTAGAGCGAAAAAGAAAAATTTCAATTTTAAAATTGATCAATTCTTATCTTCGTTTGACTATGTTTCAAGAGGTTTTGTTTTCCCCGCTTTTATATTTATAGAGAGGAAATAAGTTCGAGAATTCGATTATATAACTTTGGTAAATAAATTTTTTAAAAATAAAAAAATTACTTTAGAATTTTTTGTTGTTAAGTTTTATTGTTAGTATTATGTTCTTTTTTTATCAGTGGACATTTTGAAATAATATGATTATGATATTAGTTTTCTTACGTTTTGTTTCTCATTTCTTTATTTAAACACAATATCATAATACGTATTTGATTGACTTGTTTTTCCTTTGCAATGGAAATAAAGTTACTTATTTTTTTTCATGTCTTCTTTTCTCTTTTTCGGAGAGTGCTTTTCCGATAAGTAAATCCTCTTATTCGGTGATTTATTTTATTGGTGGCGTTTTCTATTACAAGTTATTTGGCGGTGTATTTTTTCCAGTACAATTCCATGAAAATTTCTTGTTTTCTCAACACCAAGTTCGAGAGAGAATACCACCATAGCCGGGTGATATAGAGATGACAAAATTCTTCTACCATTGTACACCTTTAGTCCGAGAGAGAGAGAGAGAGTACAATCCAATACAATGATCAAAGTTCATTACACTGGAATGTATTACTTTAAAGTTGATAAAAAATTTCATTTGTTATAAGGGTTGGCGAATTATATGGTGAAGATGATGCATGAGATACATATATTTGTGAAGAAGGACAAGACAATCGTAACCATCATCATGAGAAAATTAAGGGCAATATTAATAATAAAGACTCCTATACAGACTAATTGGTATCAGATAGTCGCAATTTCAAGACTATATTTAGAAAGCATAGTTTATGTCTATGTGATATGGAGTTTTAAACAAATGGTGTCAATAAGGCATTTCTATCACATACGAGCAAACGAATTTGGAGGAAGAAACATAACGGGTTTATCTACCTGTTAGCGACTAAGACTTATTCTAAAAGAAAGCATCGAGTAACTTTCTTTCTGTTGATGTTGTTTTCGACATATCACGCATATATCTACTTATATAAAAATTGTTTTCTAAAGTTCTGTAATCCCCTTATGTAATATCTTGACATGCAATGGTGGGTTATTACAATTATGATAATTCTCCCAATCTACCTGTAAGAATTAAACAAGAACAAGTGAAATTCTCCCATGTGAAGATGTGGTTGAATCTGAGTATCTACAAGTTATTTCTTCAGGTGATGACTTAGCACTCGTTGAGCTTCTTGACAGAACTGGTCCTGTATTAGACAGTTTATCAACTAGCTTCTCACTTCTCAGTATAATCCTCTCTTACCTCTTTGACGGAAACAAGTTCATCTTCTACAAACGGTATGGTTTTCCGAACAATCACCCTCATAGGAGCTCCTGCAAGAAGTAAATAAAATGTGATGAAGAAACTATTATACAAACGGACTCTTCAGCATCAAGAGCTATGTCAGCTGAAATTGCACCTTCACTAGCTTCATCATCTTGAACACATATTGAAGCATAATGAGAACCAGCCAACTCCATAAGGGAAAACTTCCATGCTCCATTGCATTTCTTTGTCTCAGATGTATAGAGAAAACAATAAGTGTCTTAAAGCTTATCACTAGTCTATTTATACACACTATTCTTAAACAAACCTCACAAAGATTGTAACCTCCTCCTTTTGTTCCAGACTTAGACTGAATTGTGAAGGTATTAAAAGGTGTAGCAGAGAAGCCTTTACCTAATGCTTTCACATATGCCTCCTGATCAAAGAATCACCACAACAGTTTATAATTATTGGGAAGTAACAATTTTCAGGCTCTGTTATTAGTATAAACTACCTTAAGAGTCCATAACTTAATAAATTCTTTTCCTTGAACTTCCGGATCTCGTATAGTTGACAAAAACTTCACTTCATCAGTAGAGTAAAATCTATTTGCAAATGCTAAAACATCGTGCTTAATCTTTCTTTCCTTGTCTTCAACATCAATACCAACCTACATTCGTAACAAACTGCAACTGTTCAAATTTAAAAACAAGAAACCATTAGCACTGCTAGTTTTGTATTTGCTTAATAGAAGACTGAAGACTTACAGGAACATGTACTGTCACCCCACAGGCAATTAATAAATTTGTGTGGGAGATGTTGAAATGCAATGGCGGGTTTATACAGTTCTCATAATTTCCCCAATCTACCTTTAAGGAATTTAAACAAGAACAAGTGAAATTTTCACACCAAGCCAAGATCATGACTTTAGTCTATTCCCAAATAACTGTCTCACCTCAGGCTTCCCGTACATATTCTTCTTGAACATCAAGGACCGAGCATCGACAGCATTGTTTGTCTGATCTAGTGATAAAACCATTACAGTTAATGCCCTCCAAACTAGTAAAAGTCTAATTTTTTTACCTAAACTTAGCCTGATAGACTACCAAACAGCATCCTAGAGAGAGGCTGAATTTAGGTTACTAAAATCATCAATCTTCTAAAAACAAAACCTAATGGTAAACTCCAAATGGTGAATGAATGATATTAAATGGAACCTAAAGAGAAGATAAACATACATCGGGCAATGGTGGTACGAACCAAGGTGCGAGCAAGTAAAGCATTCTTCTTAAGCTCATCGCCTCGCATCTGAAGAACTTTATCTTTTTCGAGTGGTGACAGAAGTTGGGAGTATTGTTTTAGAAGAGATGTACTTTTCACTTCATGTGGTAGAATATACCATAGGTGAGTCTCCCTGACATGAAACAGATAATCCCAAAGTAAATTCCAAAATCTAATAAAGTAGAATTATAAACTAACAAAGAGTTGAGCCAATTTAGATAATGAAAACAATATATACAAGCTTAGCGCATTCCAATTATGTAGCATAAGACAAGGATTCGATATATCAGATGAAATTGACAACTAAAGACTAGTTACATCCGAGATGGAAGTTGCATAGGAACCAATGAAGGCAATTCAATAGAGAAGCTTCGCTGTATTTGCGACATGACAATGGTTCTCATTCAGCTCAAAAGAGTATGCGTTAGTCTTATTCTAGAGGAATCCTATAATCTCCGCCATTCGAATCAAACAAAATTAAAGGAGGATCCACCTGTTAAGAAAACAACATCATCATTCATCAGATTTCTAAATCAGGAACAACCCAAAACCGGAAGAATCAGATTTTAGACGTGATTAATTTAGTCCATATTGCTTTTAAAACGGCATTGTTATGATCATATCGATATTCACAAAGATTTAGGGTTCATAGAATTTGAATGAGTGAAGAGAGGTTTGCCTTATCAAATATTATCACTGGTTCAATCAGAAATGCTTCAGCTTTGGCTCTCCTCTTGATTGCTTTCTTGCATCACTAAACGGCTCTCTAACATTATGTCATCTCTGACAGACAATATGTGAGAGTTCCAGTTATTTCCAACAGCTTCAACTTCATCTCGACATTAATTGGGCTTCACGTATTGGATCCTTCAATTACTTTGGACTTTTACTTATCATGATTTGGTTTTCCAAAATTTCCTCTTCTAATGGGTCTCTTTAGGGCAATATACTGCTAATCTTTAAATGGCCTGTAACATCTTTTGTTTTGTTTTATCGTATATAAAATACAAACCTTTTATAAAATAAAAAAAACAAAATTATGTTCAAAGAATCGACCGTGGTTAAGCAATATGCAGTGAAATAGGTATGAATCATCATATCTGATGCGATTTATGATTATAGTGGTTAATCAAATGTGATAAGTTTGATGAAAACAAAAAATACAAAATTATTTATGAATAACTATTATAATCTTTCATGATCATAAAGTTAAAATTATACATATTTATACAGTAAAGATATTTCTTAATCTAGATTATACAAAAAATTTTGCAATAAATGTTGATAATATTTTAATTAATATAATTGATATTCTAATTTTTTTTTGATCTCTTTTAAATTTTCAGATCTTCTAATAAAATATATTTTAAATTATTATTTCGGTTAATAATTCTTTTAGAATCGTTTTTCGTTATTTTCAGAAACTATAAAGACAATGTGGTCTGATTTCATAAAAATAAATGTTACTATACTTCATGCAAATAAAATTATTAAAGTCTCAAGATGAAATTAGCAATTTATACGACATAAACTCTCTCTCTCTTTTCTCTCTCTCTCTCTCTTTTCTCTCTCTCGGTTTCAAGCTCCCACCGGTTAGAGCTGAAGAGTCAGAGGCTGAGGAAGAGCTCCACCACCGCCGGATTCTGACCACGACGCCCTTGCACCGAAATCTGGGATCGCCGGCGAGATCCAAAGCCGGCGAGCTCCCCATATCTACTTCCAACTAATCCCAAAACAAGATCTACTTGCCTCCTGAAGAAAATCACTTCGGCCTCTTTTCAACGGTGAAGCAGCTCCCAGCGGTTGTTCTAGGCCAGATCCGCCGTGGTTGGTGAGCAGGGAAGACGGCGAATGTCGAACGGTGAAGATCTCGAGGTGTGGTTTACGAGGCTCCGCCGGAGGTAAGAGAGTCGACGGTGCAGGCAAGGGGTGAGGGGACCACGACCGTGTTGAGCCGCCGGTAAACCGGGACCAAAAGCGGTTCCTCGAGTTCCCATCCACGCCAGAAACCTACCTTCACTGTGTTCTTCTGCGCCGTGGCTTTCACAGGACCGTTTTCTTCCTCCACCAGAAAAACAGAGATCAACGTGGGCGCTGGTGTGAGCGGCGTCTCAGGCTCCGTCGACGGCTCGCCGGAGTGGCAGATCGGCGGGATCCGCAGTTCTGTCGGTGGTGGCGGCCAGCGAGTACTTCGCCATATGCATTAGGGTTTTCATGTAATAATAGTTGGGCCCGGGCCTGTTTATTGTTTATTGAAAGCCCACCTGATTTTCTTTGGTTTTGGGCTTCAGTTTTTCTCTTTTGGACTATGGGTTGTTAAATAGAATGTGGGATATATTTGGATCTATGTACCCTATAATTGCAATAGAAAGCCTTTTATCAAAAAAAAAAATAGCAATTTATGTCAATACTAATTTCTTTTTATTTGACAGTCGAAGTTCTATATCTATCTACATTTTATTCTAATAAATTTAAATTGCATTTTCTATCACGATATTTTTTAAAAAAATGTAAACAAAAATTATGAATTTACTTGAATTTATAAATGGTGGTTAAATTAAATAGATTGTGATGGATAAATAATATGAATTCTTAGAAAAAATAATATTATAAGAGTGCATGTTTGAACTTCAAAGTGGTTCTAGTTAAGCATGTATATTCTTGCTCAAGTCTCAAAATAAAATGAAGAACTAAGGGAAACCAAATCTTTGGGATGTATTCAAATGAATATTTGAAGCGATTTGAGTTTAATTAAATTTTTAGTGAATTAAAGAAGTTTATGTGATTTTGTTAAAAGAATCTCTCTCTAATCCCACATAAATTGATGGATTTGAAAATTTTGTTTTTAACTAATAAACTCCTATTTTTTACATATCTCAAAAAAAACTTTCTCTCTTATTTTCGCAGATTTGGGGATGGAGCTGATTGCGGCAAGAAGACAATGCTACCAACTCATCTTTCTGACCTTATCGTCTCCGCACCATGTTCCTGGGATCTCCAGTGAGAGTCCAGCGCTGAGATTCGGTGGCCAAGACTTCAACCGCAATCCTTTCTGGCGAACCAACGCACAAAAATCCAAAGTCAGTCGGAGTTCTCTCTCAGCATGTAGTCTCCACAAAACCATCATTCGTTGCTTGCATAACGGAGGACGAGATAGCCTCTGATGGCTGATTCTTCTGTTGGCGAGAAGGTTTCCATCTCACAAAGAATAGCAACAGCCGTAAAGATGTAAATGTTTGAGAATGGCGAGCATCAACGATGTCGTCGTACTGGACCGATGAGGATCTAAACTTGTCCTCCCTCTCTGGCAAATTTTCTCTTCTTCTGGCAATTTTTCTAGGATCCCAGGCTCAAACGCCTTCATCACCTACTTATCCCTTGCTTCGGCCCGGATGATTGCGAATCATTTCCTCATTGCCTCATCGCTCATCAGAGGTGCAGATCCTACGGTATGTAGTTTCAGTTGCGGCGACGCATATTTAGATTTTTCTTGATTTGCAAGTTAATCATGGTTAAGTTTTGCATGTGGTTAGGTTTAGCTAGGATTAGGCCAATCTAGGTTAATTAAACTCATTGTGGGTTTAAGGTTTTTATGTTTTAGTTTGCTTGTGTTTGGATCTGTGTCTATTTTTAAGATTATGTAAAGATCCATTCTCTAGTATTATAAGCACTTGAATAAAATATCCTTTTACAAAAAAAAACTAATAAAATCCACAAAAATAATATAAATTCACTAAAAATCCACTAATTAAAATATATCTAATAACAGAAAATCTTATTAAAAGTTTAAAACTCTAGGTTGAATAATAACGAATTTCATTAAAATAATTAAAATTTATTTAAATAACATTGCATTTCTTGCATTATCATTGCAAATAAGTCTTGCAAGTAATAGTGGAAGTTTATGTGTTTGAAATTTTGATTGCCAAAAGACTATCATAGAATCATATCAACCCTTAAACAAACAAAAAAGAAAAATATATCATAAAATATTGTTGTTGGACTTCTTTGTTGCTATAAAATTGTTTTCAGTCGAATGGCTTAACATGAGCATAACGATGATGCAACAAAATTATGTCTCTAGATACTTTATTTTTTCTCTCGCTAGTTGATTTTTTCTCCCGACTCTCTACTTTTTCTAAGAGGACCGACGGAGAGTTCTCAGGAAAGACCGACATTTTTTTTATGCCAGACACAACCGCGTGTGATGTGAACCCGGGGCTCGTCGGCTAATCTAAAGTCGGCCAATTCGCCTTGCCATCTTTTTTTCCACCGGCGAAACAATCAGTTTTCTCTCTTCATGGTGTACGACGACTTCTAGTGACAGTGTAGAAGATTCGAAGCGGCGGTCCAACCAGATTTGTCAACAGTGAGAAGCAGGAACAACGGTGTGGCTAGAAACGGAGGACCACGAGGCTGAGTGAGTTCGATCGGCTGGAAGAAAGAGAGGCGGTGCGCTTGCAATGTCGCGCAGGAACCGCATGCACTGTGAGCCACCGCTAAATCGGGTCGGACGATGGATCAAACTCGTTCTTACTCACGCCAGAAACCTACCTTTCACCACCAACACCGCTCGAGGATATCTCATACATGTTTCATTCTTCCACTTAAACTTTGTTGTCGTTTTCGGCGGTTGTGAGGGTGGAGTGTCATCACGTCTCGGAGGTGTCGTCGGGTGGCTCCTGCGAGATTCACATATACGGGGGCGCCGCATGGACTTAAAGTTCTCTTAAGTATGTCTAGAGTTTTCTGATTTAGGGTATGGGTATGAGTTTTAGATTAAAAAAGCTCATAATTCAGAGTTTGTTAAAAGTTTGTAGAGGCTTTTGTTTTGTTGTTTAGGTTTGAAATATAATAAGCTTATATTTGGATATATAAAATAATATATTTATAAAAAACCAAAATTCTGCCTCTCTCAACTAAAATAGAAAATTCAACATTATTCTAGAAACCTATATTATTAGTTGGAAATCATTCCTATAAGAAAAAACAAATAGAAATTTACATATAATGTCATTGGGTTTTAATATAATTTAAATTTTCATTAAGGGTAATAGAGACAAATTATATTTCTCCTAAAAACATAGAACTTCTTTTTAAAATAATTTTATATCTCCTAAAAACATGGAATTTATATTTCTAATTTTTTATA
This sequence comes from Iberis pinnata, assembly GCA_900406425.1. Taxonomy (NCBI): domain Eukaryota; kingdom Viridiplantae; phylum Streptophyta; class Magnoliopsida; order Brassicales; family Brassicaceae; genus Iberis; species Iberis pinnata. Next base: position 15,288 of record OVBE01007390.1, read on the forward strand.
TTCAAAAATTTTATTTCTATTTAAATTATTTATATGATAATACTAATGCAATAAATAAAAGAGGATTGTCAAAAATACAATCAAAATGTATATTCCAAAAATGTCATACACTCCCAAAAGTTCTAAAATACCATCTTTTTCCAAAAATACCACAAAATTTTTTTGGGTTGGCCTCACTAGCCCCCTTCAACTTTATTCATCCAATTTTTTTACCCATGAACTTTGAAGCTCATTAATTTCTCACTTGAACTTAGACTGCTCTTTACCCCCTCCATCAACTTTGCCCATCCAATCTTTTTCCCCCTAAACTTTGGAGCTCCTTAATTTTTCACTTGAACTTAGATTGCTCCTTACATGACCCATCAACTATTCGTTCTTATCATTTTACCCTCCAAAGCGATTAAAAACACTAATTTGCGATTTAAATTATAAAAAGTGATAAAAAATTACGTTTTGGTTTAACCCAATACATATTAAGTTAAAATATTTTTAGTGTTAAATCTTACGTTAAAATATATTTAATATTAATTTTACACGAATACAACAAAAATATTTTAAAATCAATTAAAATAATCAATTACATATTTTAAAATAATCAATTAAAATAAAATATTTTTTATATTGAAAATATAATATTAATTTTTTATTTTAATTGATTTTAAAGTATTTAAAATATTATAATATTTTAAAATAATAAACTAAATTAAAATATTTTTAATATTAAAATCAGAATATTTGATTTATTATTTTAATTGATTTTAAAATATTTTAAATAAAATAATAAATAAATTATTTTAAAATATTATAATAATTTACAATAATAAATTACAATAAATTATTTTTAAAATTAAAAACATAATATTTAGAGTTTTTTTTTTGTTTATACCATAAGAGCATGATGATTTAAGGGAAATACCATAATATGTTAAATTTGTGACACATACCATAATGTGATGGTAGTGTGGCATTGAGAGGTTGCCGAAAATACCCTTGCTTTGGTGCAGCAAGCCTTGTGTCTACAGTGAGCAATTAATGCAAATTAATTATGACTTGATGGCTTTGTTTGTACAAAGGGTAACAAAGTTAATTAATTTAATTTATTAAGGCCATTAATATTTTTTCATGGCGCCATTTGTGTTTGTTGGAGAAGAAGACTCATCTTCGAAGATTTGAGGTGGTTGGTACGTGAGTTTTATTTTCTAATAATGGTAGTTTTTGTTTTTCTTAATCAATAACATCCATCTGTGAATGTGGGCTTGGGTGGACTAAAATAACTGGATGATTTAAATGTCGTGGACAAAATATGGTAACAATTTTAATGGATTGAATAGGTAAACCAAAATAGAGGAAACTGTGAAAATTATAACTGGTGAATGGGAGGTATTGGAATCAGGGAGCTGGCATTTTCGAGTAGCAAGGAATGTGTTTGCTAAGTGTATAAACGTGAGGGAGGATGAGTTGTACAGTGATTTTATTCCAAAAGTTGCAAAAGCATTTGGGGTAATGGGTGAAGAAATGATCAGGCTAACATATTGGGAACAAGGGACTGATACTGTTTTCACTCAAATTAGGATGCCATCGGTTGTAGTGGATAGCGATTGCGGCCTGATGAGCTTCAAAAAGGCAAGGAAAGAATGTCGTGGACTAAATATGTTCGTGTCCATCAAAGCTGAAGTAGAGGTCGAACATTACGTACCAACAGAGATGTCAATTTGGACGAATGAAAGATGTCAACTACCGGTGTGTAGGAAGGACAAAACGGATATATTGATAGAGTACGAGGACGATGATTTCCTAAACACGGTAAACAATCTTGAAAGTGTGTACCGGGGGGACTGTGCATTTGGAAAATTTGGGGGCAGAAGCGTGAAACAACTAAGGAGTCGTGGAAAGAAATGAAGATCTTCGAAGATGACATGAACAAAGTTGGACAAAATGGGAGGCTTAGTAGACTAGAAGCGTACGATCATGGACTAATGGGCAACTCGAGTGGACAAAATGACCGAGAACATGGTGGACAACGTTTGGCTTATAATGGACAAGAAAGTGTAGTTGCGGATGAATGTGGGGGGCATATACGACATGATCCTGATATACAACAAATGCATGAAGATGGAGGACACATTGCTGGTAGTGGAGAACATGGAGAAAGCGATGGACAAGATGTTGGTGGTAGTGGACTAAAACGACAGCGTGCTGGTAAGGAACATGTCCTTGAGAGCGAGTACGGGGATGACTATAGTTATGAGACTTGTGATGAATACGATTTCGACAGAATGCGCGAGCTGATAGACACCAAGTACCCCACACAATGGGACCCGTATCTACCCGGTATGGGGGTACAAAGGGAGGAGGGTGTGAGTGATCGTAGTGGGGAGGAGGTGGAAGGATGAGGAGGTGGAATATGTGGGGGTAAAAGGGAGGATGATGGACAAAAGAAACAAGCAGATGGGGGATTGGGCAACGGAATGGACGACACCGAGGGACAACTAGTAGTATACGCTGGTGGACAAGATACTGGTCCACCTGAAATGGACAGTCTACCTGAACAAGACGACGAGCCTTTCATGGACAACATTGGTAGGACGCCAAGGGATGAAACAAACATGAATTTGAAGAAAGGGGGCGATGCCATATACGTTGGGATGATATTTAAGAACAAGGGAGAGCTGCATAAGGCGATATCCGTATACTCAATAAAGAGGTTGTTCAACTTCAAGGTACAAGCTTCTGACAAGAAACAAGTTATATTTATATGTGTTGATAGCAAATGCCACTGGAAGGTATATGGAAAAATAAACCCAAGTTCTAAAAATGTTGAGATACGGAATGTAACCTTGAAACATACATGCGATGTTAGTTCACGATCACATTATGGCAAAAAAGCAACATCGGCCATACTTGGTGAATTACTAAAGGCTAAATATGCGCACAGCCAAGAAGGACCGCGTGCTTGCGATGTCCCGGGCATTGTACTCTCTGAATTTAACGTGACAATCTCGTACATGAAAGCTTGGTATGCGAAGGAGGTCACAATAAGAATAGGTAGGGGTGGAGAAGAGGATAGTTACCAATTTCTGTCCACGTATCTGCATTTGATGTCCACGATAAATCCAGGAACTATTTATAAAGTTAAAACAGTCGCAACGGCTGAGGGTGATGTAACACCCCGATTCCAGTCAACCCCTTTTGAACAAAACCGAGGTTATTACGCCTATCTCGAAATTTAACTCAGTCGAACCACGGAAATA
>OVBE01007392.1:0-18537 GCA_900406425.1 Iberis pinnata
TTACGAAGTAGTGTTCGTGAACCCGTCATATGATGAGTTGCCCCGGTGTCTAGTATCAAAATTGGTTCATCGGTCTTACCACTTAGTTTCTCACTCTGTTTGCCGCTATTGATAACACGCTGAATAAGGTTCCATTGATCATCGGTAATCCCCATTAAGCCTTGTCTATCTTGTTCGGTAATGGCTGAAACCGGTCCGAGAGAAGCGGAATTAGCAGCAACAATTTGTGTGTTATTGGCTCGAGGATTAGTATTGCGAGAGCTTAGAGCGATTCGGAGATTCAATGTCCATTCATCATAATTGGAGCCATTAAGAAGAGGTTGAGAGATAATGGCTCCGGGATTATCATTAGAAGAGAGATCGTAAGGAGAGATTGTCTTGTGAGTTGGTTGGAGAGCCATGGATTAAAAAAACGATATGATTCGGCCGAGAGGCTCTAAAAATCGATGAAAAGAGAAGAGATTAGGGTATGCCGTGCTCTGATACCATGACAAGTTATGTTTATGAATCTCAAGCCTTCGAATCATTTATTCTACGCTCTAAAGTTTTTATACATAGAATTTATAACCTAAAACCTTAACCAATAGAATTACAGCATTATTAACAATATAAGATTAGAAAAATATCCTTATTCTCCTCAATAAATTACTCCACTTTGTTGAATTCGTCGTCTAGTCGCCGGAAAAACACCAACTCATACTCTCCTCCTTTCTCCCCCGTCATCAAAAAATTTGTTTCGTACCGGTGACTCTCCATAGATTTCACATGAATCGTTGTCGTTGTTGTTCCATCCTCAATGTCAACCACCGTCGAACCGCAAACAACACCAGCATGAGGATTGATTTTGCGTTCGAAGTGGTTGATATCTTTAATAAGGGTTTTCAGATACTTGTAGTCCAAGTAAGCTTGTTGCCACTCAGGCACCATCTGTGCAGAAAACTCTTTTTCGAATTTCATTTTTCTCTTCCTCTCTTTTTTAGAGAATTAGAGAATAATTGTTTGTGAAAACTGACCAGAGTTATATAATGTGTCAAATGATGTACTGACCAGAGTTACATTTGTTGATTCAACATAGCTAAATTTGGAAACAAATAATAAAACTGAAAGAAAAGATATGCTCTATGTAGTTGCGGAAAGTGACTCTATCAAAGATGATTCTAGTCAACATGCGAATCAAATTTTACCAAAAATCAAATTAACTCAGTAATCATCTGTTAAATATTTTAAGCAGAGTTTGACTCCCTAATGATGATTGGGAGTTATGTCCAGGTCCAATGTATGAAAGTAATGTAAGTAATGTTTTATCTTAAGTAATCATCTGTTATAATATTTTAAGTAATATTTTTAGTAAGAATTTATCTCGACTAAGGATGAGGGAAACACACTGAACAAAACCATCTCTGAAAGTTCTAAAATGTAATGTGTACGTTTTTTGGGCTAGTCATGAATTCCTAACTGGTGGAGCCTGGTTAGTTCGGAACTATACATGATATATTACCTTCCATGCGAGGGACGCTTTACTATCAGATTCTAGTATGTTCGAGATAGAACTTCATTGTTTTTTTGGGGTCCTCACAAGCATTCATTTAAGAGTTATATAGAAGTTTGGTCCGACTTTATCCGTGTAGTTGACACAATTAATCAACCTCACAATTGCAAAAGTACATGAGTCTACTTCAGAAGATAACTTTTGTAGCCGCCACATTCCGATCTTGTATGTTCTTCTCATCATCTCCTAAAGCCAATTCCATTGCTAGAGACATTTCCAAAAGTGTCTCTAAACAGGGTATATTTCAATCTTATTTATCTTTGGGAGGTCCTGCTTGGCTACACTCTCGATTTTGGAAGAAGCTCATATATCCTATATATGTGGATATATATGTTTATGTAAGGGTGAATATTTTTTACTGATTTTATTATTTAAAATTTTGTGGTGTACACATTGTCGTATCATTATTTACTCTTGTTTCTTGAGGGAAAAACGTATATAATTAATAATATATCTTAGAGAGTTGCATCAAAATTAATTTGAGGCATTCTAAAAGAAAAACGATATGGTACGTTTGCACTACTGTTGTTTTTTAGGTATTTTAACAAAGTGTTGTTTTAGGTTTAAGTACTTTGAGAAAGTATTATTAAGTTTCTTTATTGTTTTTAAAAAAGAGTTTATCATCTAAAAGACCATGTTTTCCTAACAAAATATATTTTGTAGATATTTTTATAAAATGTTATTAGGTAAAATTAAAAAGTGTTATTACGTTTAAGAAACATTAAAAGGTGTTTCAAAAAAGAAAAAAAGAATTGATCGGCGATTAGGGTTGCGACTAGTTTCCTTTTATACTTCTTCACCACGCTTCGGTCTTTCGACTCTGGGACTCTGGTGGCTCCCTCATGAGCTCGCCAAGGACTTCTACTCCACTAGGCCCTCGTTCGGAATCTAAGCAGGGACCTTGGACCTCACTCATCGTCTCTTCTGATCTTCACACCATCAATTCCGTCCGTCCTGAGTTCTCGGTTTTTGATGGCACAACCACCGCTTCCATCCCTCCGGCTATCACCCATGATGCTCAACCTCTCTGGAACTCGTTCTTAGATGGCTACTTCATTGGGCTAGCCCCTCATATCGAAAAAGTGCATGCTACAATTAACATGCTTTTGAATCGTGATGGGAAATCGCCCAAAATCGACGTCCAATTCATCAAAGATGACACTGTTCTCTTCAAAATCGATTCAAAATCTCTTAGGAACAACATTACGAGAAAGCAATACTGCCACATCTCTAATGTTTTACTTGTTGTGCAGGAATGGAGCCCCTCACGCATCCATCAAAAATCGAACCTTACATCAATGCATGTTTGGGTCGACTTCACCAACGTCCCGGACCATCTCTTCTCTCGTGCTGGTCTAAAATTCCTTGGTGATATTGTCGGCGAGGCACAGAAGCTTCATCCCTCAACGGAACGATGTGTGCGCCTTGATGTTGCTTGGGTTATGGTAGTCGTTAATTTGAAAAAACCTCTAACCGGAAAAATCCAACTCACTGGCGTCCCGCAACCTATACAAGTCTCCTATCCTTGGCTTCCAATTTGATGCACATCTTGTCACTCTTGGGGTCATAAACCCTCATATTGTAAAGCCTCTACCGAGAAACATACCACTATCACCCATGTTAACCAGCCCTCTGCTCAAGCTCAAGCTTTTTCACACTCGGATCATACATCTAGTGCTTTACCCAACACCACTATTGATGACCCTACCAATGCCTCTGGACCTGCACAAACTCCCGCTACTAATACCACTATCGATAATGCCACTAATGATGCTCATTTCCCAACTATCGACACTCTTTCAAATATTATTCTCGAGTTATCTAATGTCTTACTGCAAGCTAACTCCTCTGTTTCTCTTTTTGTTGTAGGTGATAAGCGTATTTCTCAGCCCGGAGCCAATGTTACTCCTGTCCCGACACTTATGGACCCGTCCTTGAAGATTATTTCTCAACACAAAGCTGATGCAGTTTTGCCAACATGCAAAGGCTTCGGCTACAGATGGCTCCAATACAGAGAAGAATAACCAGGGGGATTGGGCAACCATTGTGAGGGGTGGTCGTAACCCGTCACACTCGTCGCCAAGATCTTTCTCCCAATCTTCTCTCTCTCCCAAAGTTTCTCCTTCTAGATTTTTTGTTCTATCTAATGAACACATTGATGATGGGTGTATGCAGGATGACAAGGAGGAAGGTCAGCTTACCGACACCGAACGTGAGGCCATTAAGGAGCTCAACACCCACGAGCTAGACCCTAAAGCACTACCGCGCACAAAGCCGAAGGCTACTTTACTGTTGTTAGCTTCTCAGAAGCTAGCTAAGCAAGCCTCTTACAAAAAACAATCGCAAGTCTCCTCGAAGAGACACTAATGCAATGTCCTTGTTTTCTTGGAATACCCGAGGCTTTAATCAGCCTTGGAATCATCAGATTTTTCGTCATTGGATTGCCTCGACGAAACCTCAGTTTGGTTGTCTAATAGAAACGAGAGTTCTTTCTTCAAATTTCTCAACCGTGGTGCAATCTGCCTTACCAGGTTGGACCGTTCTTCATAATTACGCAACTCATCGACTTGGTCGAATATGGGCTTGTTGGAAAGAGGGAATTGTTGTTACTCCTCTTCTCATTTCTGCTCAAGTCATTACGGTTCTTGTTACTTTAGAATCTGGTGACACTTTACTGATTTCTTGTGTGTATGCCTCCAATTTTCAGATTGAAAGAACACAACTTTGGCAAGCTCTCTCTCAAAGTCGTCACCTGTATGGATCTCGTCCTCTACCATGGCTTGTCATGGGAGATTTTAACGAAGTTCTAGCCACGTCCGACCATTCCTATTTTGTATCTCAATCTCGACAATCTGGCATGAATCAGTTTCAGTATTTTATCCATCACTGCGACTTAACAAATTTGGAGTATATTGGTCCTCACTTTACCTGGTGGAATCATCAAAGCGCCAACCCCATCGCCAAAAATCTAGACCGTGCCTTAATCAACGACACTTGGACCACTGCATACACCTATGCTTATGCTACCTTCAAAGCAAATGGCATCTCAGATCATGTCTGTTGTGTTGTTCACATTACTTTTCCTCTCTCTCATATTCGTAAATCTTTCAAATTCAATAATTTATGGATTGATGATGTCTCGTTTGTTGATGTCCTCAGGTCACCTTGGCATAATGGTCCGCCTTTATTACACTCCCATCTTGCTTTTCGGCTCCTTCATTTGAAACTCAGCTCGTACCCGTTCGGCCTATGAGCATTTACTTCACTATCAATCCCAAGCTCTTCTGCATTGCTCGCCTCAAACAGTCCAGGCTGAGAAAGATGCCGCTACCTTGTGGAGATCCCTAGCGAGCGTTGAGGAGCGTCTTTACTAGTAGAAGTCTTGAATCAACTGGTTACGCCATGGTGACCACAACACCGCCTTCTTCCACCGCACCACAGGTGCTCGCGCATCGTGAAACTCAATAGAGCGGCTTCTTCTCCCTAATAGGGAACATCTCATGGATACCCAGGCTATCAAGCAAGCAGCGGTATCTCATTTTAAAATCTTTTTGCAGGCTAGGGAAGATATTACTCCTATCTCTCCAGATTCCTTGTCAACATTGCTCACTTACCGCTGTCCTCCAGCCGCAAAAGCCTCTCTAGTAGCTCCAGTTCTTGCCCCCGAGATTCAAGCGACACTTTTCTCGATGCCTACGAATAAGGCACCAGGCCCAAATGGATATACTTTAGAGTTCTACAAAGCTGCTTGGCCAATTCTCGGGAATGAATTCATCACAGCGGTACAATCATTCTTCATCTACGGGTTCCTTCTTGCGGGTATCAATGCAACACAGGTCTCAGAGACCATCAAGGACTATAGGCCCATCTCCTGCTGTAATGTTGTCTACAAAGTCATATCGAAGATTCTAGCCAACTGTCTCAAGATCTACCTCCCCTCAGCGATTGAACCTAATTAGAGTGCTTTTATCCAGGATCGTTTGCTTCTTAAAAATTACCACATGTAAACTGTTTCCTCTCGTTTTACACTCAAATTAGATATTTCCAAAGAATTTGATACCATTGACTGGTGTTTTATATTGATGATTTTGCAAGTGATGGGGTTCCAGGACAAATTTATCTATTGGATACAACTCTGCCTCTCCACGGCTACCTTCTCGATAGTGGTAAACGGCAAACTAGCAGGATATTTTCCGAGCCGTAGAGGCATAAGAAAAGAATGTGCTATTTCCCCTTATCTCTATGTTATTGCCACAAATGTTTTATCTCTTTTCCTTAATGATGCGGCTCGTTCTGGTTTATTCCGCTATCATCCTCGCTGTGACACTATTGGCTTAACCCATCTTTGTTTTGCAGATTGATATTACTCAGTTTTAATGCATTATAGTGGGCATTTATGTCTGCTATTCTACATTATTTCGAGTGTTTTCCTTGCAAATTGGTATATTTCAGAATTTCTATGCGTTCGGGTCATTTCAGAGCTTAAAGGAACGTTTCAGGACATTTTCAGAAAATTTCAGAAGTTTCAGAAGAATGATCTTGTCACGAAACGATTTGCACGATCGGGCACATCACTTGCCCGACCGGGTAAATATTCCTGGAGAAATTTGGACATTTAGACCGATCGAGCATTTTCAGAAGGATCGAGCATTTATTTGATCTACCCGATCGGGCACATTCAGATCGATCGGGCAGATCACCCGAAGCAGAAGAAGAATTTCCAATTTTGCACACAAGTCCTCCAAGCTATCTATTATTTCCATATTTTTAGTTTTTACTTTTTAGAACTATAAAAGCCTTTTTGGCTTAGGTTATTTTATTCTATCTTTTATCTTTTTGCAAACTTGAGAGCTTTTACTGGGAGATTGAATTCCTGAACCCGTATTTGGAAAAGAAATTCTGAACCCAGTTTATATATCTATTTTATTTGATATCTATTATGTGTTCTTCTCAGAAATTGATTTGTGTTTTCATTGAGATGTCTGAGTAGTTCATTAGTTAGGTTTTAGGGTTTCCTAGGGAAACCAGGTTTGAATGTTAGGTTAATACTGTAGGATTGAAATTGATAGGTTCTTAGTCTAAATTCGTTCTTAATGCATGAATTAGCTTGATCACCTAGTTCATTGATAATAGGTTAATAAATATAAAGAGATTTGATTTAGAAACCTGACATAATTTAGATGAATAAGTGTTATTGCATACGAGAGTATTGTTTTAATGTTTATGAACAATTGAATCTGTGTTTTAATGCATAATCGAATCGTTTTAAAGACGGTGATAGTTTGTCTCTGACGATTTGATCATAGGGTTTAATACTCCGAGAGGAGATTAAACTGCATTCATTTTTCATGTTGAGAACTATTTTCAATCTAAAATCCTGCATGTTAACTTGACTTTAAACCTAAATACCTACGGATTTCCCTATTGCCTGACGTTTTTATGTTATAAGTTTTAAACCGCTTTTTAATTACCGTTTTGAATTCGAAAATCAATCTTTTATTCTCGCTTTAGCCATATTAGAGTTTTTAACTGATCGTGCATTCTGGTATATGTGGATTCGATACCCTATATTGTGCTATATTGATCTGTTCTCTACAGTACTAGTTTAGGATTAAATTCTTAACCTATCACAGATGACATCTTAATTTTCTCTTATGGAACTTTGTCCTCCCTCCAAGGATTTCTTAATGTCATGGAAACGTTTGGTAACACCTCGGGCGTCCGTCTCTTCCTCTCCAAATCCTCAATCTATGTACCCGGCACAGCTTAAGCTTCGCTTCAGCATTTCATCGCGGAAACTGGCCTTCGACCCGAGTCGTTGCCAGTCCACTATCTTGGCTTGCCGTTGAAAACAAAGAGCCTCACTCGGTCTGATTGTGCCCCTCTTATAGATCGCATTCGGTCAAGAATCACATCCTGGTCATCCAAGCTTCTCTCCTTTGCTGGACGACTACAGCTAATCACCTCCACAATCATCAGCACTGTTAACTTCTGGCAATCGGCTTTTCGTTTACCTAAGCATTGCCTTCGAGAGATCAATAGCCTCTGCAGCAATTTCCTCTGGTCAGGTATAGCTACTAATCACCATATGGCTAAGATAAGTTGGAATGATGTTTGTAGGCCTAAAGATGAAGGAGGGATAGGTGTCAGACGTCTTGAGGATACCTCTACGGTTTTTGCGCTCGCTTTCATTTGGCGTCTCTTCTCTAGCATAAGATCTTTATGGCGTGACTAGACAAGACAGTAGAAGACAGTACCTACTCCGCAATGCCACATTTTGGGATGCGCCTACCATCACCCGCGGATCATGGATGTGGCAAAAGCTCATCAAGATCAGACCGCTAGCCATTCACTTCATCAAATTCACTATTCGTGATGGCCGCACAACTTCATTCTGGTATGATCCCTAGTCTTTTCTAGGACCTCTGATATCCCTTGCAGGTACTACCGGTGTGCAGGAGCTAGGAGTGACTCGTCTTGCTACTGTCTCTGATGCCGCTAGTCTATCTAATTGGTGTATCCGTGCATCTCGGATTGCCCAGTACCGCACCCTACACGATCAGATCCTCTCATTCCCGTTATCGACTCCTAATTCAGGCTCGGATACACCTCTTTAGCTTTATTTGAACGACGAGTTCAAACCGCATTTCACATCCTCTTCTACTTGGCAGCAGATACGCACACCCTCTCCCAAAACACTTTGGTCTTCTCTTATTTGGTTTTCCCAATATATTCCACGTTATGCGTTCATTGCTTGGCTTGCTATGTTAGACAAGTTGTCAACAGAAGAAAGGATGCGGAATTGGGGACACCAACAACCTTGCTCTCTTTGCGGCGAGCCGGATGAAACCCGTGATCACCTTTTCTTTGCCTGCCCTTTCTCCTACACGACTTGGAGCACCTTGGTCACACCTCTACTACACCACCGCACAACTCCCGATTGGGAAGCCACCATAAACTCGATGCGTCATCACTCCCTTATTGTGATCGACCTATCCTGGTGAAGCTCACTCTCCAAGCTAAAATCTATCACCTATGGCGAAAACGGAACAATCATATTCACGGACAAGCTTGGTGTACCACGGGACAACTATGTAAGCTCATCTCACGCACCATTGCCTACCGTCTCACCAGCCTTCGCTATGATTCCCACTTACGGCTTGCTTCATTGGCTCACCGTTGGTCATCTATCGCTGCCTAGATATCACTATCATGCTCTCCTACTTCATCCGACCTGCATGCTCCTACTTCGGCTCTACTCCCCATTTTGCGTCGCTGGATACAAGGTCTGTACTCTTTTAACCTGTCACTAGCTTTGTTCCACAGGATTTTCTAGTGCCAGATTTTAACGAGACAACCTTGTATCTCTTACACAACGCGCTTTCTCTTTCTATTTCTTTCTTTCTCATGGTCTATGTCCAGCTTTTACCTGTAGCACTTGTATATGGACCCGAAACTCATTGTAAATAACCCTTTTTGCTTTTATATCATTTTAACATTTAAAAAAAAAGTGTTTTTACAATTATTGTGATATAAATAAAAACATGTTTGACGTGAGCGTGATACATAAGCAAATGATCATTCATAAATTATTTTTTAAAATTATTAAGGTAGTATTGTAAGTAATAGAACATTTCTTATTGTTAATTTTATTTTTACATTTGTTTTTGTTAGTAGTGACTATAAAACCACAATATATTATATTGATAACTTTTAACAAAAATGAATGTTTTCTTGATAATGTTAATTATTTTGATAATAGTTTTATTGTATATTAAATTTTAATGTTGTTATGCCAAGTTGATTTATTTTTAAATTTTTATTATCTGACTTATTGTAAGAGAATTATAAAACATACAAAACACATAAGTTACATAAGATAAGATGTATCTTTAAAAAAAATTTTATTCATTTTTAACATATATTATTATTAGTAATTATAATAATAATAATAATAATAATAATAATAATAATAATAATAATAATAATAATAATAATAATAATAATAATAATAATAATAATTTGTTTCTCATATGTTTTTAATAGTCTACCTTAATTTTGGACACTTAAAACAACAATTTATAAAGACAATTTATTTATTGATAATTAAATATTAATTGTAATATTAAATTCAATTACACAATCATAATTATGTGTATTATTTTTTTAAAAGTTAAAATTTTACCTTTATCTACGTAATAAAATAAATCATAATCTAGTTTATTGTATATTACATGCAAGTTTTTTTTTTATAAAGTGATTTTTATTTTTAAAGAAATTTGTCATAGACCCAAACATTATCATGCCGAAATCTAAAACTTAAAACCAACCAAGATCTAAAGACCTAAACCGGTTTGGATTACAAATGATTTAATCTACTAAATTAATAATTAACATTAAATCACACTAAGCCAATGTGAAAACCTTAGCATGATCTAAAAATACTTTAGATCTTCTGTCCCTGCCGGGCTATACTAAATCTGAAGAAACCGGTGGCGAGCTGGCGACACTGAAACCTCTACTGACAGCGGAAGCCCCCATATACATGTATGATGATGGATAGGAGGAGATCGGCTCGATTTGCTCCAGCGTGTCACTGACAAGGGAGAGTAGTTCCGGTAGAGAAGACAAGATCTAGCGCCTCCTTTAGTTATTTTAGATCCACGAATGTATCTATCAAAAATCCACCATGTAGGTTTTTCTATAACGGTTAGAAGTAGCCTTTAACTGTGAATGTTTTATACAAAAATTTTGATAGATCATTCCTTGGGAAATTCGTAGGATTTTTGATTTTATAAATACCTCATGCTCATTCACAACACACTACACAAAAAAACCTATTCTAAAAATATGTTTATTCTATATTTTTGATCGTGGAAGGATAGTCCAAAATCAAAGATATTGGTTGACGAATACGCTCATGGTTGGCATGTCGCTAACGTAAAAAATAATAATTCGTAAGTTGAAATGTACATGTTGATGTCAGGATTCTCATAATATTATGATAGAATTAGTATAAAATTACGTGTATTGCAATGAATTTATGACTGGTTTTAAGATTTAGTTTCCACATGGAGAAAGACACCGAGATTAAAAAACTGTTATACATAAGATGTGAAAATTGTCATTCACCTTTATCATATATAAGTAGAATGATGTGGATAAAGACACACTTCAATTTGGTTGAAGAATGCGTTGATGCGATAAACTGATTTTGTTAGGGACATTCTTTCTGAGGATAACATTGTTGTTGTTTCATTCTTTGAGATCTAGAAGATTGTTTCAAGGGGTTGCCTTATCAGATTATAGACGTGTGTCTCAATAATTGTATGATCTTTTAGAGGCGTTATGGAAATATGAAAAGTTGTCAATTTTGTCGTAAACCACAATATAAGATATTAGTGGTAGAGTTTCAAGGCCTTATAAGCATATGTGGTATTTACTGCTAACATAAAGATTGAGGATGTTGTATTATTCTGAGCGATCAATTGCTACAGTTAGATGGCATGTTGAGCATATTTTTTTATGGGGAGATTACACATTTTTCATATGCAGAAGCATGTCATCATTTTCAGTTTGCATATTTAGATTTTTCATATAAGAAACGAGCGTATATCTAAAATTATGTACATATAGATTTAACCCCTTCGAAAATCATGATAGACAATATTGTTTGTGGCCAGTTATCGAACAACGTACAATTTGTCTCCATCTTCGTGTATGCGATGAGAGATTTTGTTTTTCTTTGTTCCTGTTCTTAGCCCAGATCATATGAGGCCACTACTTGATGTGTTTCTGCATCCACTGATATATGAGTTGAAAACATTATGGAAGAATGATAACTTTTCCACAACTGTATATGTTTAATTTATCCAAAATTATCTACAAGAATAATATATATGTACAAAAAATGTCAATTTTCTAGATGAGAACCGTGTATTTTATCCATGAATTATAGTGGTATCGAAGACTTGTGGTCTATTCATGTACAAACTTATCCTCTAGTATCTGCTAGATAGCTTATTGTTTGTGTGGATGACTTAAAATTTCCTTGGTGATATAACTTGTCCACAATTTTTTCAAAACTTTTTCATGATTAAAAATTTATATTATTACAGTTGTCCACAATTTTCATCGAAAATATTATTGGTTAGACTCGTTTTTTTACTTGTCCGAAATTATCTTCAAGATAATTACGTTATTTTTATGACATAATCATTATAGATAAATGATGTTATCGTAGATATTGTTGGTAAGGACAACTTAAATGAAGAAATTATCCATGTAGAAAGTATGGACAATGACATGTAATATGAATAACTACATACTTGGTGAGATAAATAATTATCGTAAATATTCTAAAATTTTCCACATGTGTTCATGGGATAACTTGTCCATGAGTGTTCATGACTTAACTAGTGTTCATAATTTAACTTGTCCACATGACAATAAATATTATAAATGTAATTTGAATATGTCCAAAATTGTCGATTTTATGAAAAAAATTTCATTTTGTCCATCAATGGTATTGATATCTAAGACTACTAGTGCACTTATCGAGAATTTGTCCATAAATTCCAATAAAATAATTTTTATTTTTGTGTCAAACAAAAATGTTATCCAGTTACATAACTTAAATAAATTTGTAAGCGAGTGTCAAAATTTCTTTTCGATAAGGAGATGAGCGACATAACATCTTATTGAAGAACTTTCATACAAAATATTTACAAACCCAAAATTAAATCCAATGAATGTAATTGTTCATGACCACATTTTTTTTTTTGTTACTCTTTTGGTTAACATGTTTACAAAAATAATAGATATAATAAAACTCACATGTGTAAAAGAAACCTATAAACCTAATATAAACCAAGTGGTTGTGGGTATAATGATTGTCACATTTGAGGAAGAGTCATCGTGTTGGTTCAGGCTGTTCTCCTTGAGTATGGTCTTATAGACTCGCGAAACCATTTCCTTTTGCCAACCGAAGATAGTACCACACATTATGCCTATTAAAAAGAAAAGATTAGTGGTTTCAACTTCCAACTTTTTGTAGTTAACAAAAAAGTCTAATAATTAGTTGTGTTTTCGAAGAGAAATACACTATCACATGTCACTATGTTCGGTAAGAATAATAGTTTTTTGACTCATTGTAAAGTGCTAGTTTTTAAAAATATATATACTTAAATTGATAGATAGAAAATTTTCGTATATCTTAATATCTTATAATTATAAATAGTTGTCAAACATAACTGTTCTACAAATTATCTACCTAGTTAAAATTATTTTGGTCAAGTGTTAAAAGAATTAATTTAGGGGGTGTTATTCAATTAAGAATTTAATGTGTTTTAATGTATTTGAATTTTAAAGTAGTTTAGTGGGTTTTGTTGAGTTTCCTCCAAAGCAAGATGAATTTGGATGGATTTTACTAGATTTTGTTGTAAAGTGTTTTAACTTATTTATATGGATTTTAGAATCATCTGAAGTATTAGGAATATATAAGACGGCCACTTTACCGACGAGAGCCTATTTGGGATCTGATTTTTAGAATTGGGGCTTTGGCGAGATGGAGAAGCAATTGAAATAGATAAATCGTTAGAAATTTTTCAGAATGGGGAAAGAAAACTTTTATCAAAAGAGAAGAGGATGAGTTTGAGATTAGGGAGCCATGCGAAAAAAAACAATATCACTTCAGAGATGTGAGAAGAGAAGTATTGAGGAAAAAGAATATATCAAAATACAGAACACAAGCATTAATTGGATTTTTTTCTCTTTTTTAGATTTTGGCGAAAAAATTTATTTTTAGAAATTTTGTTATATATTTATTTGGCACATGATACACTAAAACTAAATGAAAATTAAATAACATATGTTTTTATTGTATTTCAAAATACACCATCTAAATATATAATTTAATAACAGTAAATTTTATTGTGTTTATACCAAATACATAATTGAATAACAGTTTTAGGTTGATTTTAAAATACATCAAATTCCATTAAAAACCTTATTTGAATAACACCTCGTTAGTGAAGTACAAAATCAGAAGAAAGATAAAATGGGCCTGAATAGAAACATCAAAATATTTATTTTAATCCATGCCCATTTTTTATTTTGTACATAAAATCTAAGCCCATTTATAAGGTTAGTCTTGACCATTCCATAGCATCGTTTTAGTCTTATGTATTAAGCTCTTAAATCTTCGAATTTCCACACTCCTTCTCACCTCGTCGTCTCCTTCTTCGTCTCCATTTCTAGGGTTTTCTTCTTCATCTTTAATTGTTCGATCATTCTTCTAGTAGGTTAACGTTTAGGTCTTAATCTTCGTTTATTCTATATAGATTTGTTTCGCTAGAAGGAATTATTTTTTTCAGATTCGTCTAAGTTTCGCTGATTTTAGTTTTCAGCGTAGTTTCATAATTTACGATCTCTAGATTTCCGTGAATAATATTCTTTTTACTATCCCTTTATTAAAATTTATTACAATTGATTTCAGAGAAAAAATGGCGAAGAAGCAAGGATCTGCAATGTCTCTTGAAGTTTTCGTGTCAACAATGGCTCCTCTTATAGACATGGAGAAAGAGGCTGAGATATCGATGTCTTTAAGCACAGGTGCTTCACGGAATATAGAAACTGCTCAAAAGAAAGGCACAACGATCCTCAATTTGAAATGTGTTGATGTTCAGACTGGTCTCATGGGGAAATCTCTTATTGAGTTTCAATCAAACAAAGGAGATGTTCTTCCTGCTCACAAGTTTAGCAATCATGATGTTGTTGTTCTTAAATTGAACAAAGCTGATCTTGGTTCCTCTGCTCTTGCACAAGGAGTAGTCTATCGGTTAAAGGATTCTTCAATTACTGTTGTTTTTGATGAGATCCCTGAAGAAGGGTTAAACACTTCTCTTCGCTTGGAGAAACTTGCAAATGAGGTGACATATCGCAGAATGAAAGATACATTGATTCAGCTAAGTAAAGGTGTGTTAAGAGGACCTGCTTCTGATTTAGTCCCTGTGTTATTTGGTGAGAGACAACCAACAATGTCAAAGAAGGATGTTAAGTCCTTTACACCTTTTAACAAGAACCTTGATCAATCTCAGAAAGATGCCATCTCAAAGGCCTTATCTTCAAAGGATGTGTTCTTACTACATGGTCCTCCTGGCACTGGAAAGACAACAACGGTTGTGGAAATTGTCTTGCAAGAAGTCAAGCTCGGTTCAAAGATTCTTGCTTGCGCAGCTTCGAATATTGCGGTTGATAACATTGTGGAGAGACTAGTTCCTCACAGAGTAAAGCTGGTGAGAGTGGGACATCCTGCACGTCTTTTACCTCAAGTGCTGGATAGTGCTCTAGATGCTCAGGTTCTAAAGGGAGATAACAGCTCCCTAGCGAATGACATCAGGAAGGAGATGAAGGTACTTAATGGGAAGTTGTTGAAAGCAAAAGATAAAAACACACGGAGAGAAATCCAGAAGGAACTCCGAACTCTGGGTAAGGAAGAGCGTAAGAGGCAGCAATTAGCTGTATCAGATGTGATCAAGAATGCTGATGTCGTTCTAACAACTCTGACTGGTGCATTAACAAGAAAGCTCGATAATACAACTTTTGACTTGGTGATTATTGATGAAGGAGCACAGGCTCTTGAGGTAGCATGCTGGATAGCTCTGCTAAAAGGTTCAAGATGTATACTTGCAGGAGACCATCTCCAACTCCCGCCGACAATCCAAAGCGTTGAGGCTGAAAGGAAAGGATTAGGGAGAACACTCTTTGAACGGTTAGCGGATCTTTATGGAGATGAGATCAAATCTATGCTTACTGTCCAGTATCGTATGCACGAGCTTATTATGAACTGGTCATCCGAAGAGCTGTATGATAAGAAGATAACAGCGCATTCAAGCGTTGCATCACACATGCTTTATGACTTGGAAAATGTAGCAAAATCTTCTGCAACCGAGGCGACTCTTCTATTAGTAGATACAGCTGGGTGTGACATGGAAGAAAAGAAAGATGAGGAAGAGAGTACATATAATGAAGGTGAAGCAGAGGTTGCAATGGCACATGCCAAGAGACTAATAGGAAATGGAGTACAACCTTCTGATATAGGAATCATCACGCCTTATGCTGCTCAAGTTATGGTGCTTAGGATCCTTAGGGGGCAAGAGGAGAAGCTAAAAGACATGGAGATTTCTACGGTGGATGGATTCCAAGGTCGAGAGAAAGAAGCTATCATCATTTCAATGGTTAGATCCAACTCGAAGAAAGAGGTTGGATTTTTAAAGGACCAGAGGCGAATGAATGTGGCTGTTACTCGCGCAAGAAGACAGTGTTGTGTTGTATGTGACACGGAGACAGTGAGCAACGATGCATTCCTTAAACGTATGATTGAATACTTTGAGGAGCATGGTGAGTATCTCAGTGCCTCTGACTACACCAACTGGTAATACCAGGCCATATGATAACTATGTTCTTCTAACGATTTGATGATACGTTGTATAAGAAAAGTAGTGATGATCTTTGTTCATCCATCTTATTCATAACAAGTTACTGAAAGAAAGAAACGAAAGTTCTCTCAAGTGTAAACCAGATTTGGTTATCATACTAATTCTTGTTGGAACTTCAAAATTTTGAAAGTGTTTATTACCAATGTATATTCTAGCGAAGGAAACACTTTCCACAGACGAGTTTTCTCTCTAAAATTTTTACACTCAAAAACGCTAACTCGCAATCGTTGTTCTTCTCCACCGTAAGTCCTCCACACCAGAGTATAATCGTAGACATAGTTCGATAGATTCCGATTTCGAGTGCATTCGAAACGGTTTCCCTGTGGTTGTATCATGGGATTCTTATATCGCACAAAACCGTGACACTACAGGCGATTTAAAGAATTAAGGAAAGAGATCATTCTCGACTCCGCATTCTCGTTTTATTATGGTTTTAATCATTCTCGAAAAGTTGTTTTAATCGTTTTCCTTAATCCGGTTTTCACGGACCTACAATCTTAATTCTCTAAATCCGCTTACGCTTATTGCATAATCGGATTGAGGATTACGATATTTCAAAACGCTTTTGAAACGATTCCATAAATCGTTTAAAATTCTTTGCGGTTTACAAACGATTTTTCTTTTCACATCTATCTAAACGGTTTCTGAAAACGCTTTCCAATCGGTTTCATTAATCGGTTTTGTTTTCAAAAAACGTTTTCGGTAAATCGTTTGGAATCTGGATTTGCGATTCGCTCATTTGCGTTTCCGCGAATCGTTTCAATAAAACGATTATTCAAATCGCGTTCTCAAAACGCATTACTAATCTTTCAGTTCAAAATCAGAATTTCCGATTCGCTTGTATAGCGTTTCCGCAAATCGTTTCATAAACGATTGTATAATCGCGTTACCAAAACGCATCGATCAATCTATAGACAGTTTTCGCGATTCTAAAACGCTTTCGATTCGATCTCTAAACGCTCCTTTGAAACGGTATCTTCGCTCCGCGAACCGTTTCTGACGCGTTTAAAAACGAAAAACGCTATTTTGCAAGCGTTATTTCAAAACGTTGTTTTGCAAGCGTTATTTCAAAACGCTGTTTTGCAAGCGTTATCTCAAAACGCTATTTTGCAAGCGTTATTTCAAAACGCTATTTTGCAAGTGTTTTCTCAAAACGTTGTTTTGCAAGCGTTATTTTAAAACGCTATTTTGAAAATGTTTCAGTAAAACGTTTTAAGAGTGGTTTAACACGCTTCCGTGAACGCTTTAAAGTGAGTTTACGAAGCGTTATTTTAGCGTTTTAGAAACACGTTTTTGATTCAAACGTTTCTGTTCAAAAACGTTTCTCTATAAACGTTTTTTAACTCTTCAATTCGTTTAGAACTCAAAACGCCTACATTACAATTATGTCATCACCAGAATACTAATTATGTTTTTTGCTTCTGTACTTTCAGATGGCTTCTGATGAAAACGTCATCCTTGATACTCCTTTTTTGGGTGATCCAAAAGATGTATCTGATTCGGGTACTGGGGGAAATGGTTCAGAGGAAACCGCACGCCAAGCTCTGTTCGGTCACGGTCTTCACACTGAACGCCTAATTGGACCCAACCGTGCGAGTCCAACTATTCCGAACGTTGTTACTCCTGGCTTCGTTCCAGATAAGTTTAATGGAAAACACTTCAAAACGTGGCAACAGAAGATGCATTTCTACTTGACCACACTCAGGCTAGAAAAGTATCTATCTGAAGATAAACCGAGTGTTCCTGCGGGGAACACCAACGCGTTAACTTTAGCAAGTGTTGAATCCTGGATCCATAGGGACTTTTTGTGCAAAGGTTGGATTCTCAACTGCCTAGTAGATCCATTGTACCGTGTGTACAGTGAAGCTAAGTCCTCCAAGGCACTCTGGATGTCCTTGGAGAAAAAGTATAAGTCCGAAGATGCCGGATGTCAGAAATTTGCGGTAGCAAAGTTTCTTGACTTCCAAATGGTGGATTCAAAGCCCATAATGGAGCAGGTGGAAGCTCTCCAGCTTGTATGCCATGAGATAGTTTCCGAGGGAATGCAAATGGATGATAACTTCATGGTTAATAGTTTCATCCACAAACTTCCCTCGGGTTGGTTGGATTTCAATAACTATCTCAAACACAAGAAGAAGACGATGTCCCTTGAAGACCTGATAATGAGGTTGCGGATTAGGGACAGAACCGTCGTTCGACTAGAATCGAAGTTCAGCGTGAGCATACTGTCAATGTGGTTATCCACAAAGGCAAGGGCAAAGCAAAAGCTATGGAGAAGCAGCCTCTCAAAGCCAAAGCCTCCACGAACTTCATGAAAACAGACTCTCAGAAAAAATACTTCAAAGGAAAGTGTAACTACTGTGGCCAAATTGGTCACATAGTTGAAGTCTGCCGGAGCAAGGCGAAAGCGGAGAAAGCTCAAGCCAACCTAATTGAGGAAGACTTATGTGCGGTGGTCACATAAGTCAACATGGCTGAAGATAATCCCAA
>OVBE01007393.1:0-18536 GCA_900406425.1 Iberis pinnata
CAACCATTAATCTTGATTTGTCTTAAGTTTTGGCCGAGGGTACCAAAACTCAACAATTTTCTAGTTTTTTGTGTTGAAGTTGTCAATACAGTGTATAAACTGAAAACGTTATCTTTTGGAATTACATCTAATCTGATACCTGAAAAGAAGGAAAGGGATCAGAAGAAAATCTAGATGTTAAAACAGAAGAAAGGGAAAAGGAGATATAGAGAGACTTATCTTCGATGGAGAGTCCCGGTTAAAGTCTCTGAATTGTCGAAAACCTGAAAAGGGTCGATTAAAGGAGTCAGCTTTCTCAAACAAGGGTTATTAGAGTGTTCAGGATGAGGAGGAGTTCTAGAGCACTTACTGATGACATGCAGAAGCTTGGATGAACGAGAGGAAGACGAGAAGCAACAGTTTTCATCTGAAAGGAAGAATCGCCTTTGGGAGCTCAAAAGGCGATGTCGGCTAAAGTGTTAATCGTCATAAGGCATCAAGGAGGAGATTGTTAGGTTAATTCCTTATGGGCTAGATCTTCATCTCTTGGGCCTTCGATTTTAGCTTGGATTATTCTCATCAGATGGAGTTGGGCCTGTGTGGACCTGCATGGACCTAAAAATAGATTAGTTAATTTTTTAAGGAAACTGTTATATAAGTGGTTACAACTTAACTTCTCCTTCTAGGTGATGCAGAGCAAGTATCAAAACAAAGGATTTGTTCAAGGATCATCAGAGGCAAATAAAAGTTGAGGTGCATTGCCATTTACCTGAGAAGAACATAAAGATATTAGTATACAGAGAGGTTTCGAGTGTATAGGGATAGTAATAGGGAATAAGTCTTATCTTTGTGTATTGTAGATCGGTTCTTTCCCAATAGTCTTACTTGTAAATTGAGATAGATACTTTGTAATATTTTCTGGTTTTAGTGGATGCAGTTGATGGGCATAGCTCCCATCCCGAGACGTAGGGTGAAACCGAACTCGGTGATCAATTCTTGGTGTTTATTTTGATGGAAAAAATCTAAGTGACTTCCATAGAAGTCAAGCTCAAAAGCTTACATTTGTCAAACACATTTCTTATATGTTATTATAATAGATAGCTGCTATAATTGTTGATTGCATGCCTATTCAGATAGTAGCAATGTAATCCATCGAACTTCTGAAGTTATGGTGTGAGTGATTTTTACTCCACTTTTGTTGATGATTTTGCAATTTTTGTTTAACAAGGAGACCAGATGATGGTCATAGTAAACAACGTAAGTTCATGTGGTTGTATAGTCATCGCTATCGCCTACCCAATTGACATTAGTGAAGACATGTAATGTGGGCGTATGGACTCTTAGAAAAAGATTCCACGCATGGTTGTACTTGAAATGTATCGCAATATCAATCTGATTGCAATCTAAAAAGCTTTGAGATAATGTGAGCATATATTTTATTGTAAGATTTCCAAGAACGCATAGGATAAAAGATTACTTACTACTGAGTTATTGTTTGGTACTTCTTCTCATCCTCAAACAGATGAGCAAACTGAGATAACCAACAAAAAATTGATTATATTTTCGAGTGGATAAATTAAGAAGAACAAAAGGAATTTGAAGCTTGTTCAGTATAGTTCTTATTATCGTTTGGTTAGTTACATTACAAGACATTCTCCACGTGAGGTAATTTCCGATCCTAATAATACAAAAGAATTTTGAGATCAAAGACAATATTTTGTTTGACAATTATCATGCCCAGTCCTATCATCGATCTTAAAAAGGAAAATTTAGTTTTATTTATAACATGTTCTTTAAGTGTTGAAATACATGATTGTAAACATTGATTTAAGGAAAAGGTTAAAGGTTTCAAAAAAAATTGTGGTGATTGGATTAATAAGATCCGACTAATAATCAATTTTTATAACATAAAATTGAATTTTAGTAAAAATAAATAAAATAAATTTTTACTTACTTAATTAAAATACTATTATTATTTTTATTTATTATATTATTGATAAAGTTTTTCTATATTGAAAGCTTAGTTAATACAATAATACATTTAGATGTAGTCCAAAACAACATTTAGGTTCAAAAACAAAAACAAACCTACAATTACTCAACACAAATAGATTTGGATTGGATATTCTAAGGCCCAAGTTAGAAGCCCTAGAATTGAAAAAGAACTCTTCAAACTCCGCAGTTGCGATTATGCCACAAATTTCACCAGATTTTGATTGCAGGTGACCTGACGGTGGTTTAAAAATAGCGGTGACACAAGATTGTCACCGCTACCTATGCAAAACCACAAAAAGAGGAGGTAATGGTCAAAAACCACCATGACAGACTTCGGAGAGGGATAGTAGATTTTCGACAAAACATAGACAAAACTATATGTTATCTGAGATGGTTTAGCTTCGCTTCCCAGTGAATCGCTATCCCTTTACTACCATATGAAAAATGAAACCCCCCTTTTCATCCGGTCATATCTAGATCCCTTGAGGTTCTCGATTCCCAGCCTCGTCATCTCCCTAGCCATGGTGTTGTGATGCAAATCTAGTCGGATCGCATTGCTGCGAGGATGTTTCAAACTTATGGTGATTCTGGTAAATCTAGCTGAGGAGAAAAAAAAAAACTTGGAGAAATCTAGGTAAGATTGCATGAAAAAGCTAATCAGCGTTGAACTCATCGAAAAACTTGAAGGTTACATTAACAGGCGGTTGTGACTGGTCCTAGATCTCAAACTCTAGAGAATATTTAGAGGGAAATCTAGAGAGGATAAAAGTCATTTTACCAAAACTATTTTCCCTGCTCTAAAACTAGTTCATAACAAATTATTTTTATATGTTGATAAAGGAAAAACAAACTATTTTTATATATGGAAACAAATGTTATTACTTATTAATTAGATGATGTCCCACGCAATGCGCAGAAATATGTTATAAAATATAAATTCAAAATTATGTTATTGTAAAGAAATTTTTTATATCATTATATAAATTTTTATATAATGACTATGAAATTTATTGATAAATAAAATATGTAAATATCGAAATAAAGTGTGATATATTATTATTATTTATTTTGTAAATTAAAAAATTTAAAATATATAATATATATAGATAATTAAAAATTTATGTTAGATTAGTTTATTAGTTAAAATAAATAATCTTAATAATATGGATTTTATTAAAATAATTCAAATTTAAATCTATTATTTCATATTATTTCATATACTAACAATATTTAAATTAGTTATTTTAAATGTTAATATTGTATATATTATATTTATGTTTTTTATATTATAGTTTCTTAGAGAAAAACTAATTTTTAAAAAAAATTTACAAGAAATAAAACCGAATTTCTTAATTTAAATAAATTATTTTTTGAGAAAAATATGTAATTAATTATAAAACTAAAAGTTTAAAAAAAAATAATAATTAGAAAGTCATAATAAAAATGTTTGGATGTATATATAGTGTAAGTAACGATGATACATGTAAATAATTATCAAATTAAATATTTTTTAAAAAAATATTTTTCTTTTTAATATATAATATATAGGGGATTTTTTTCAACGTACCAAACAATGATTAGTTATTATACTAATGGAATAACATGTGAGAAATTTATTCTGAACTTATATGCACGTAAGAAAATGTATATGTTAGACAAATTATAACGAATTTATATGCATGTAGATTTTTTTTTTCTTTTTCTTATGCAAGAAATGCGTTCTCGTCCATCAATAGTTTGTTTGTGCTACATTTGCGAAATTTGTTTTCTTTTCGCTATTTTTGCAATTAGCTTTTATTTTGAGAAAATAACAATTTCACCCATCAAACCAATTCTGTTAGACCAATAGTTTTACTTTTTCCTTACCGCATTTAGTAGATCTATTAGATTCGAAAATTACACTTTAACTTACTCTTTGACACCAACCTTTTTTCTTTTTTGTTAGGTACTAATTACTTTGCCTCTAATAATTTTTTTTTCTTTTTGACGAATCTAATCATCCAAAATCAAGCTGAAGCAATTCGAATTTTACAAATTGGAAACTTATGAAATAGATAAAAACAATATTTAATGATTCCAATTTGCGTGTACGATTTTTAACAAAAATTAAAAAAAAAAGAAAAAGAAAAATCTAAGAGCTATTAGGTGAGAGATGCGGAAAGGAACAAGATGAACACCTGACGAGACCATTCTCGTTGCAGGTCGAGCATGTTCTGAATCCTATCTTCTCTTTATGCACCTTATGGCTACCATGACAGTCGTTGCATGGTACGAACCTGTGACCGCCACACATCTCACATACTCCTGGTTCAATCTTCGGTAACTCTTGTACTAGCTTCTTCAGCTCTCCGATCTCGTGAAGCTGTTTCACCTCCTCCGCTCCTCCTACGTATCGGCCACCGATGAAAACTCGCGGTACATTCGGTGTATTCGTCTCCTTCTGGCTGCCGAAGATCTGCTGTAACTCGGTCGCGAATGATGCGTCCATTGAGAGATCTCGCTCGTCTATTCGCACGGGAAAGCTATGGAGGATCGCTGTGACTGTTCGACAGTCTTCGAACGTAGGACGAACCACACGGAGGCTGGTGAAGTAGACGACGATGCTGTTCTCTGCGCCAGGGATTGAAATCCGTACATCTGGTTCAGCCTTTGATTGTCGTGAATCTGATTCTGGATTTTGTACTAAATTAGCAGGCTCGGAATCTGCACGGAGGAGATTATTAGAAGGACGAGTTGGCCAAGATCGGAGGATCAAATTGGATGCACAGACTCGGCGAAATACTCTAGAGACGTTTTTGGGAGAGGGAGAAGGAAAAGAAGATAAGGAAGAGGAATCGTCAGTGCAGAGATGGTGGATATCTTTGAAGCTGAAGGAGGCGGTGGGAGAATATGTGTCGTGAACCTTAACAGACGATTTGCGCCACGGCCGCCACATTGACGGTGTAGAACGGCGGAGAAATTGAAATTTGGGGGGGCTAAATTAGGGTTTGTGTGTAAAGGATTTGCAGAGAAATGAAGTTTGTGAAGAAAGAGAAAGAGAAAGAGAAAGAGAGAGATAGCGAACGGCTGGTTAAAAAAAAATGGAAGTGGTTAGAAGCTTGGAATTGTTAAATCTCTTTTTTTATGGTTTTGTTATATTTCTATTTTTTTTTTCTTTCTAACATTTGCTTTGAGAGTTTAAACAACATTGGCTGTGATTAACATTTAACAGGTGGTTTAACGTTACCGATTATATTTAGGTAAAAATAAATATATATGCTATATTTAGATGCTTTTCTGCATTTCCAAATTGTGTTCGATAAAAGTTTTTTTTGTATTAAGGTGTTCACAAAATAAAAATGTGTTAGATAGATCACACATATTGACAAAATCAAGAAATAATAATATTTAATATATTTTTTTATTATTTGAATTATAACAAACCGATTTAAGAATCGGTTGTTGCATAATAGTAGATAATTCCTACACTATCCAATTCTAAATAGAATGATATTATCTATTTTATATGAGTTTATGAATGTCACTAGGGTAACACTATTTTCTAACTATTTAATATTATTTTTTGTGCTAGCATAAATTGCTTATTGTTATAAATATATATACGTAAAACATGTGGAGCCTATCGTTACTATGCATACACAGTAACTCCTAATAATTTTTTAATATATACATTTGTTTTATTTTATGTAACTTACACTCGAAACATCATTTCTTTAATAATACTCTCTCTAGCTTCCTTTCTCTTAGTTATCAAATCCAAAAAAATTTCTGGGTATAATATTTTCATTGTTTTTATATTTAAAATTTACGATAATTATTAAAGTTATTTTTAGTTTATTATAACACTTTTTAGTTTTAGTTCTTTTTGTCTATTTGAGCTTTTCTCTGTTTAAAACAGTAATTAAGTTAAATATTGCTGTTTTTCATTTTCAAAATAGTAATAAACATATAAATATACAAACTTACTAATTTAACTCCGTTTAAAAAGATTGATCACAAAGTAAATATGAATCCGTCTACTTTTGTTTCTATTTTATCAATTAGGATTCGAATCTTTAATCTGCTCTAATGAAAGTATTACTTGGTTACTCTATTACAATTAAAAAACAAAATTTGGCTATAGTTTTTAAAATATGTTATTAACTCATACTCCGTTAGCCTTACCGAAAAAAACTCATACTCCGTTATTAAAATGTTAACTGTGGATTAGTTATGATCTAAAAGCTAGTAATTTCTAGTTAATAAAAAATGTTAATTCTAGTGAGAAAAAATATAAAAAATGTTAATTTTGTATTTTTTAAAAATATGTTGTTAATGCGTTTAAAAAAATGAATTAACTCTATGTTGTCTTGTTACCAACACATATTAAATATGATCATTTACATATCAAATATATTTTTTTTATTCATAAAATTTAACTAATTATTCTAATTTATTGTAGTTTATAAATTAATGTGACAAAAAATAATTAATATTTTTTCGTTCAAAAAAATAAATAAAACATTATGAACAATTCATGAATAGTTCAATCTTTTCCTTATATATTTATTCTCTCTCCTAACTATATGATTTTTAATTTTTTTATACTTATTAAAAACACGATTATTGTTATTTATAGAAACATTATTTTTTAAAATGAATAATATTCTATTATTGTAAACCAATAATATTTTAATAAATTTATAAATTTTTGATTAATGTGTATTAAAATTTGTAATTTATAACTAAAATTATATTAAAATGTGAGAAAATTGTTTATCTAAGAATAAAAATTTATTTACAAAATATCCTATGCTTTACTAACTTGATTTCCCTTTTTTTGTTTTTCTCTAAAATATTCTTTCTGTTTTTATAATAAATGTTTAAGTTTTTTTAAAAAAATTTAAATGCTTTAGGTTTTTAATGTACAAATTTCAAAACGTATTAATTGAAAGATTTTTAATTTTCTAGAATATTATATGTAAAAATTTATAGGAAATTGCTTATTTAAAAAATAATGTATTTGTATTTAATAATTATTGTGTTTTTTTTAATATGTGTAGAAAACTTAAAATATTAAGTAGTAAGAAAAGAGAGGGAGTATATGCAAAAGTCAAAGAAGAAGCTGGCCATGATTAATGAGATTTATGTTCACAGAGACACAGACTATAACACAGCTGTATTAAAACTTATGAAGGTATTTTCTTTTACAGTAATTGAGTTATATTATAACTTCTGATATGTTTCCACCTTATGAAAAATGTTTACAATATATAGTGTGACACATAAGTAGAAAGAAAATATATAACTGCAATAGTGCTGTATAGTCGCTAAAGAAACTTTGACAATGAATATAAATGTAAGATAAATTAAGCTTACAGTTTGAATGATCGAAGTAAAGGTATCTCGTGTTTTACATAAGCAGATGTAAAAGTAAATAATTAGTACTATATGATAAGTTTGTTGTTACATTTATATGAAATAATTGCATGGATATGACTATATAATGTTAGAATCGTATGCGTTGATGTGAAGAGTAGGTCTTAAAGTTAAACATAGCACGAGTTTGCGGTTCATTTTTATTTTTAAAATTTTAGTTTAAGAATAAGTTTTTTTAATATATTTAATTTAAAAATTAGCCTATTTTTCATTTTATATTATAACTTTAAGAATATCATGACCGGTTTTGTGATGTGAAAAACTAGTGAAATACAAAAGGAAAAAACACCATATAAATATGGCAGATAAACTATAGTTTTTTTAAAAATAAATATTTGAGAAAGGATGAAAATAAAATAGTTTTGAAAAATATAATTGAGGTAGGAGATAAAATAGAGAGAGAAGTAAGAGTAAAGAGGAATAATGACGTGATGAAGGACCACCAAACAAAATGATTACTGTAACATTGAAAAAGTAGCAACCAAAGTTATAATATTATATTATTGCTTTTCTTAACTTATTATTACACTATACACAAGAAAAATAGATTTGACAACTTTTTGATGGCCTTACAAATCTATAGTGTAATTCCTATTTCTCTCGAAATTTTGTTGTTTTATGATGTTTTCCTCTACGACACTTCCAAAATATTTAAAAGTTGAGATTTATATGAAAAATGAAATTAGGGAAAACTCAAAAAAATAAAAAGAATGAATAATAGTGGATTGAGAAGTACAATTAAAAGGGCACGTGGAGAGGTGGATTCTGAAAAGCATCACGTGTCTCCGCTTTGACGAAAGCTAAAGATGAAATGTCTTCTTCTTCTCCCAAACCCAATATGCGTCTCAATTATGTTTTTTTTTTTTTTTTCCACGTTCACATGTGTGTATAAGTTTACATTTATGTTTTTTTTTTAAATATTGTATTGTATTAAATTAGTGGACCTTTGAACTGGTTTTATAACGGGCCTCTCAAATAACTTAAACCGTACAAATCATAGAATTTGTGGTATGGTGGGCTGCAATTTTTTGTTACCCAAACGATTATTTATATTGTTGTTAAAGACCCGAGCCGTAACACTCTCTTGGAAAATATGTTATGGTCAGTCAAACATATGATGTAACTTCAATCAATTGACGAGAGCCTAGAATATTAATTTTAGTTTTGAATTTTGGTTCGGTTCGACATTAACAAACCGAACAATTTTATTTTATATAACTAAACTGAAACGAATCAAAATATATTTACGAATTTGAAAAAAAACCGAATTTTAGAAAATAATAACAAAAACCGCACCGAACAGAAATTATGTTAACTTCAATTCAACAAAAGAATTAGAAAACCAAACAAAAAAATAACGAATACTACCCTTAGATGATCTAGTGGTTTTTTTTTTTTTCTTTTTTTTTTTGACAAGATCTAGTGGTTATTATATTCGATAGTATATTTTCATCAAAGTTTAAATTTCACCATTCCCTATGTCAATGAAATTTATTTTCTTAAATAGGATTTGTAGTATTAGACTAGCGAGATCAAATTTTTAAAAAAGAAGAAAATGACATCAATTTAATTATAATTATATATATCAAAAAATATTATTAAGAACCTAATGACAAATGTAGAATAAAGGAAAGACATAAATTAGCAACGAAAAAATTATGATCACGCGTATGCAATTTAGCAACCATATTTTCTTTATAATCTCTGCTCTTTTTTTTTTTTTTTTTTTTCGACATGGCAAAANTCTTCATTGTTTTTACAACAAAATGTCATTAAAGGCATTAGTTTCGGCCTAAAGCAGACAAAAGAGGTGGGTCCTCAAGTTTAGCCACAACACATTAATCAAACCAAACCTGAAACCTACACGATCCCTTCCCCTTTACGTCCTTATCGGTTTCTAACACAATTCATATCAACCATTGTATGATCAATACATACTCAAATAACTACGATTCTAGTGTTACACTCTCATTGTACTATATGATCTTACCCGATAAAAACCCAACTTACCGCGACATGGCGCGGAGCAACGTGCAATGGATATTGGAGAAGTTGGGACGTTTGGAGGGAATGTTGCTCCAGCAATTGATCATAAGAGTTCTCAGTGCTTGAGGGCATTCTTTAGGGATCTCAGGTCTTAGCCCACAAGCCGCAATCCCAACAGCCGCCTGCACGGGTGAGCAAGAGGCATAAGCCACCTCTCCCGTCACCATCTCCCACAGTACCATCCCAAAACTATAAGCATTGCTCATCCAAGTCTCTGTTGTCGTCTCCGGGTCACCAGCTATTATCTGTTTTCAACCATACCATAAAGAAATGAGGTATATTGCTTACAAGTTTCATCAGAAAATCATGTCTCTCCGTGTTAAGATCCCAGAATGTGCTCTAGTAGAAAGGAGTGGAGCAGCAAAGTCAGGTTATTTGGCATAGCTAAAAGGTGTAACATACAGTAGTTCATAAGAAGGTATGCTCACTTAATGATGTGATGAATCTGAAGCTGTAAGCTAGTCTACGTTGCTTTCGTGAAAACTACAGAATCTATATAGATCCAGACTTGTCTACCATATATAAATCCATAAGTGAAGTTCAATAACTAACCAAACAAACAGAGAAAGGTAAAGCAGATATGGCCAAAACCAACGAAACTTGTTTTGTTCAAAAAGAACAAAAACACAACAAGACGCAGTGGGTCATACGGGATGAAGCATATAGGGCCTACAGTTTGTTACTGTGAAAATAATGATAATGAAGCAGAGAACGTTGCGACTAAGCTTTTGGGGTGCCTAGTTTTCAGTATCATTGGCTTAGAGGTAAACTAAGATCAGGAAGTGGAAAACATGATGATGCTTACAATCTACCAGTAATCTGTTGAACATAGAAATGAGTAAAAGAACACATACCTCAGGTGCAAGCCATCGATAGCCATCAGTTTCGTACTCCACAGCATCACCAAAGCTCTTACAAGCGGTGACTATTCCAATATCCCCCAAACAGGCATTGCCATGTTTATCCAGTAGTATTCTTTGTGTGTTAAGGTCCCGATAAGCAACACCATGATCATTCACAAATTTCAGCCCTTCTGCTATGTCAATAGCAACACGCAGTATCTGCTTGGTTTGAAGCTTCTTATTCTTTGATATCAGTTCATGGAGTGACCCACCTTCCATCAGTTTTGTCACAATGCATAATCCATGGTTCTCATCGATGCAAACACCATAAAATTGCAGAATGCTTTTGTGTCCACACGTCATCAGCTCCAAGAAATCTTTTCGGAGCACAAACTCATATGAATTTCCCTTATCACAACCTTTCAGTTTCTCAATTCCCACCCTTTTTCCTCGGAAAACTCCTTTAAAAGAATTTGGTCCAATCTGATCACCAAACTCAAAACTATCGGAATTCAATAGCCATTTTCCAATCTCATTGCCACCCGACTGGATCGTCTGCCATTCATCTACAGATACAGCAAATGAAGAACTCGGAAGTGGAAGTTGAAGCTGGATAATATTATTCGAATTTTCTGTCCCTAGCCTATGACTATGCTGAATAGACTCTTCTTCAACACCCCCAAGTTCCCGTACACCATTCTGCTCTTGACAGCCACAAAGCCCAAAAGGGAGCTTAACAGTAGTAGGTTTTGGCTTCTTGGTTGCAGACTTGAGGGCGTTTTCTACCCGTGTTTTGAACAAATTTTCTTGTCCAGACTGATCCAAAAGAAGAACAACACCAAGAGTCAAGCCCTTCTTCTCAAAGATTTGTATCTTCTGACAACAAATCGAAGCACTATCAAGAGCACCTGACATGGCTGACGAAGAAAAAGAAGAGTTACAGGCGAATGTGAGTCTGAGAACTGAACCTCGAAGTTCCTCAGCAGACACTTCTTGAATCATAAACACAGGATTGTCATCTCCAGAAGCTTGCTCTATTAATTTTACGTGGAGAAATACTTCTTTCATATCGAAACCAGCCTGACTGTAACTGTTGAAAAATCACCAAGAACAAAACATAATTACCTAACATTGCTGGTTGATTTACTAAATCTATCAATATATCCAGATTCAAACTCTTTATCAGATTATTCTAGTTGGAGAGAAATATTATTAGTTTAATGAAATCGAGAGGAACATTGCTTAAGCAGCTAAACTTGATCTGCTTCGGAGTTTGGAAAATCGAAACAGCTAAACCTCAGACAATAAATCTGGTTTACCTGAACGGCAAGGAATCGTAATGCTTCTTGAGATTTGACACAAGCTTCTCCGGTAACTGGCTACCAGGATACATCTTAGCAAGGTTCCTCACTACAGTAGCCCACAGGAGCTTCCTGCCGCCGCCACTGGCGACTTCGGGCTTAGGCGACGGATTTCCACCGCCGCTCTGATTATCTCGCACGGAGTCGAGACTGAGCGAGTTTTTGAGCGACGCAATCGCCTCGGACACGTTGCGGCTGAGACGCTGAAACCGCTTCTGCATAGCCGATGAGCTCTGATCGAAAAGAGGCGTGGATCCCTCAGTCTCAAAACTCGTCTCAGGAGGAGACGTAATAGCAGACTCGGACCTGTCGTGAGTGCGCATGAGGACTTGATCCACCAGATCGTCGTCGGGACCGCCACGTCCGGCACGGCTGGACCAGCACTCTAAGGCTGCAGCCATTGAAGGTCGTATTCTACAATGAGTGTGAGATGAAAAATGGAGAGTGGTTATCAGATTTCAGGGATTCTGGGTTTCATCTTCGTTTAGCGTTAGAACTTAGAAAGGACGACTTCATTTATGTAGAAACCAGTACGATTTTTCAGTCTGTCTCTTTTCTCGATCCACTACGCTCCCGAATTTTTATTTTTTCTTTTTTTCTTTTCATTTTTGGCTTTGCAAATTATTATTTGTCCTGTGTTTGGACCAAAAAGTTCTTTTAATTTCTTTGCGATAATTTTCTCTTAATTGTGGTCCCTATAAACATAATTGTGCTTATCACTAAATGATCACCAATCCACATATATACAAATTTTCCTAAACTTTTTTTTGAGTCAAAAAATATTCCTAAACTTACTAAAGTAAAAAAGAATTCTTATTATACATTTTTTTAACACTAAATCTTTTATTCATCAAACATCGTTTACATCAGTATTTACAAAAGTTATGATAAAGGAAGGGCAACAATGATATATTTCAAAATCTACAATTTTATATACAATTGTTTTGGCAAGCTTGTTCGCACATGTATTTGTATTCCTATTAACATGTTGTAACTTAAACATTGTGTAAATCATTCGCTATTCACTGATTATTTGACAGT
This sequence comes from Iberis pinnata, assembly GCA_900406425.1. NCBI lineage: Eukaryota > Viridiplantae > Streptophyta > Magnoliopsida > Brassicales > Brassicaceae > Iberis > Iberis pinnata. Next base: position 12,683 of record OVBE01007393.1, read on the forward strand.
AATGATGTAGTTTCTGATTTGAAGCTTTACCGTTTAAATAATCAATGATGAACTGATCTCCTTTAAAAATAACTTGAGTATAACCCAAATCATTTGAGACTTGGATTGTCCGCAGTAAACTTGTTACTTCCGCTTCTTCGATAGTAGAACGACCTTCATATTTTCCCATTCCACAATGTAACACTTCTCCGTAATTATTACGAATAATCTGACTCAATTCATGGTGTTGTGTCTATGTAGAAAACGCTACATTGAAGTTACACTTTACCCATCCCTGTGGAGGTGGAGTCCATAACGTATGAGAATATTTGATTCTGTTAGTGTTTGAGCTAGTTTCATCTGACTTGAGTATTGACGTCCATTCATTGACATCAGTATTGATCTGGTCCAGAGTTGTGTTAAAAGAATCTCCTATATGGTTGAAGATTAGATTGCATCGAACCTTCCAAAGCCTCCATAGTAAAAAATAAGGGATAGAGTACTGATGGGAATTGGCTTGTTGTAATGTTGAGAGACTAAAAAAAATGCTTCAATTTATCTGTTAATGAAACAGATGTATCAATCAGTAAACGATCTGTAATTCCTATCCCACGCCATACTTGTAAGGCATATAGACAAGAAAAAAACAGGTGGTTCGAAGATTCTTCTAAATGACAACCATGTTTGCAATAAGGATCCACTGGAATATGTATCTGTATTAAATTTACAGATGTACTAAGTGTATTTGATGCCATTCTTCAGATAAAATGTTGTAATTTAGGTGGTATTTTCATATTCGAACGTTGTTTTACGAAATCCGAATGAGTAGCAAGTAGAGGTTGACGTTCTTGGATGTTTTTGAAATCAATATTTGCCAAATTGTATCCCGACCTTACTGAGTAGTGTCCGTCATTCGAGTAATGCCAAAGCACCTCATCTTCGACATTCCTTTTTGGCAGAAAAATCTGGTAGATATGGTGATGGTCATGTGGATGGATTAAGTCATTTATCTTCATTGAATCCCATTGTCCTCCAGAATTAAACTCGCGACAGGGATATTAGCAAACTCTGAGTTGAGAAGATTTGGTGCATGTGGTGGTGATAAGGCAATCCAATTTCATATCCAATTTTCGTTGAATGTCTATTATCGATTCTGAAATGTAAGCCTGGTTTCAGTACCTCTAGTCCTGTGTGAATGGACTGCCAACCAAATGACGATCGTTGTCCAAACCGATTATGTAGGAGAGAACAATTACGAAAATATATGGCTTTGAGTAAGCGTGATAAGAGGAGATGTGGATGTGTGATGATACACCATGATTGTTTGGCGAGTAAAGCTTTACTAAACATATGCAGTTCCTTAAATCTCAAACCGCCAAAGCTTTTAGGTTCTGAATGTTTTTCCACGATATCCAATTAAGTTTCTTATTATTGTCTCTCATTTTCCACCAGAAATTTCTCATAACACGATCCAAAGCTGTAACAATCTCTTTGGATAAGAGAAAATAATTCATTGTATATACCGGGAGAGCCATAGCCACGCTCTTCAACATCACTTCCCGTCCTACTTTAGATAAGAATTTTGATTGCCAACTATTAATTATGCGCTTGAACTTGTCAATTAGATACTCAAAATCAAGTTTCTTTTTTCTTTGAAATCTTTCTGGCAATCCTAAATACTTATCTAAACCACATGTATTTGCAATATCCAATAAAGATTGAATATGTAATCTTGTATGATGATAAACGTGTTTGCCAAAATCAATGCTTGATTTATTATAATTTAATTTTCTGGCCAAAAGCTTGTTCATAGTCATTAAAAATTCGACGAAGTGCAACTGTATTCTTCTTATCAACTTTGATGAAGAATAAGGGATGATCTTTCCTTGGTGAGACATTGATGCCTGAAAAAAATCATTTCACGATTCCCAAATTCATCACATGATCCAAGGGATGAGTTTATAGATGTGATCTAATGATTTATGCGATACTTTCTGGATGAGAATGTGGTACATGTTCTCAAAGAGGGATTTGCTTATGCTCAAAGGTAAAAGTGATGAGACATTTACCAAGGTCCAGATTAAGCGTGCATAAGGACATAAATATATTATATGGTTGATCGATTTCTCTTGTCCCCACATCTCTGTCATCTGCCATCATTACTCAAATGTCGGAATTTTAAGTTAGCAGTCGTTGTAAGGTTATTTAAAAGACATCTTCGTAAGAAGTTTTTCAACTTAAGACTTCTCTCCACTCCATATTCCTTCAAACACAGAATTGAGGGTTGGACAAACGATCAAGTGGCTTTCTTCCTGAGTAGCCAATATGTGAGAAGCCGTCCAATATTCGGAACAAATATACTTGCCGCACTTTGTTAAGTTTCAAATATATTGCTTTGGCCGGTTCACTGAACCCACATAAACAGAGGTTATAAGACTGACATCATCGAGATATACGATAAACTGTAATAAATCAATATTCCACATTGACGAGTTAGAGAGCAACAACTCATGAATGGTGGTTAGGATATATTGTGTCGGTTCATGTAATCTGGGAGGTCTTGGTGGATGTGAAGGTAACCATGGTTCTGTCCATAATCCAAGGCTTTCTGGAAGCCGAAAACTTTCATAGCTCATGTGTTAATTAGTTTTTGGGCATACCAAGATCTTTCCACGTAAAGGAAGGCCAATTCCCAAGAGGAGTTGTTAACAAGTTCAGTCCAATAAAGTAGGGGCTCTTATAAATCCGAAATAGGAGGGAGTTCGGTTCCATAAGCATCTGCCATAGTTGTTTTCCGAGCAAGGCATTATTGAAGTATTCCAAGTCCTTGAAAGTGAGTCCTCTTTCCTTCTTCGGTTTGCTTAACTTTCTCCACGAGATCCAATGGAACCCATTCCCTTTGTGTCTTGTTTCTTCACCAATATGGTGTTATAATCGAAATGAGACCATCAAAACTTTTTTTGGAATTTGAAAGAACGGCACTTGGTATCATACCAAGTCTCCACAACATTTTCAATGGTACTTAAAACACCAAAACCAAACAAAAATTTAAATGCGTAAAAAGAAACACCAAACATGAATTTAAAAATCTTTATATACTAGGATATATATGAGATTTCCTCCCAAGTGAGCTTGTTTAAAGTTACTAAGCTTGACTTCATGATTAAATTCTAGTAATCCTGAGACAGTTCTCCAAGGAGAACTGAGATTTCTTCACCAGGCTTTTTTCCTGGATTTATCCTACCACCATTGTTTGGGTTGACTTGGTTGTTCACTTTTGACCCCTTATCAAGTTCCAGAACAAGTGTGACTGTTCCATCTGGTAGAATTTCCTTGATTATGAAGTTCTTGAGGCGTTTTGGGTTTACATTCCCTGAATAGTGCCCGAGCATTGGGTTGAGCAGAAACATTTGATCACCCCTTATAAGGTATATTGTTGGGGTTTGAAGATCGAATCTATTTTTAGAATAGGTTGTGCCTAAAGTGGGTTTCTGAGGTGGGATGTGCTGAAGATGGTGCTCAAGCTCAGAATGTCCTTATTCTGAAATGGGCAGTTTGCTCACATTAGTTGCTATCCCTAGTTTTCCAGTTTCCTATAACTTTGCAGAAATTATTGCATCTGACTCTTTTACAACCCTAAATGCTTTTGTATGCTCTGAAACCTTCTTTGAGTCCTTCATAAAATCATACTCCAATGAGTTGGTGCTTGAGTACCCTTCTTCATGGTTGACCTCATTCCTCTCCTTGATGGAGAATAGCGGACCTTGGATCGTAGGCTTCTTTATCTTGTCCTTGATGTTGAAAGACATCTTTGGACCGTTCCTCACGTTTTCAACCTGATGTTACCCCTCTTGACATTGATCACAGCTCCAACCGTAGCTAAGAATGATCTTTTCAGGATCAATGGATCTTTTGGCTCCTTGTGCATACCTTTAACCACAAAGTATGTGGGTATCTATACACTTCCAATCTTGATGGGAAATTTCTCCAAAAGTCCATGAGGGTTCCTCATGGATATGTCAGCCAAAATCAAAGATATGTTAGAGACTTTATACTCATTGAACCCCGTCTTCTTGGCAACATAGAGAGGCATCAACTTGATGGAAGCTCCTAAATCGCATAGGCATTTGTTGAAGGTTAATAGTCCTAGTGAACATGGTAGAGTGACGAGCCAGAATCTTTTTGCTTCTCTACTATTATGGCATTACATTCTTCATTCGTTACCAACACTCCTTGAGCTTCCCCCTCCTTCATGAATTTCTCAAAGATTTCTGAATATTTTGCCAACTTTGGAATATAAGGTGGTGGAACAAAATGTGTCTCCTTCTCCTTTGAAACAGATAACTCTTCACCAAGGACATGCTTGAGTCTAGCAGCTGACTCTGGTTTTGTCTATGTCAAGGAATCAGTTTTTCTAGAATCTGCAATTTCAGCTCCATTTAAACTCAAATCCCCCCAAACTTGAACCACACTGTCCTCAGTGATGTGAGTAGGACAAGTGTTAGAAAAAACGTCATGTGTGCTCTCCAAGAAGATTGCATTGACATGTGCATACAACTTTGGGTTCTGAATTGATTTTTCTGGAAGTTGACCATTTGTTGGGGCAGAAACAGTAGTTGAAGCATACTTGCCCTCCAAAGCAGTAACCCTTGAGTTTAGAACTTCAATTTTCACATAGATGGCGTTGAATGATGAGTCCATCTTGTGGTGGAGTTCACAAAAATTCTTAGATGTGTTCATAACACTAGTTTCTTGAACTTGTAGAAGTTGTTGTAACATTACTTCAATGATGGGAGGTTGAGCTTGAGGTTGGTTAGAGGTGAAACGAGGAGGTTCTCCTCCTTGTTGATGTTGTGGTAACCCATTCTAAGCTTGTTTTCGAGGTGAAAAACTTTGGTTCTGTTGTTAACCATAGTTGATGAATGATTTAGCTTGTTGGTGCTGCTGAGGTGGATAGACTTGATCTTGAGGTTTTGCTACATTGTTGTTGCGGTAGGACATTTAGGGGTTGTTGTAGGTGACAAACCCTTTGTTGTAGCCGCTTTGGTTCTAAATGTAGCTAATCTCCTCTTGTGGAGCGGTCATCCCACCATGGATATAAACTTGCTCTTCTTCACTTATGAAGTGAACTTGAGGCTGTTGTGCAAGGAGTATCTTATTTAACTTTTCTTTCAAAGCTTTGAGGTCCCTCCTTGTTTTGTCATCAGAATCATTGCTGCCCATTGAGTTCCATCATATTCTTCATTGTAGTTCCCATCGGATTGTGCTAAATTTTCCACTAGCTCCCAACCATCATCAGCAGCTTGGTTCAGGAAACTCCCATTGCTTGTTGTATCAAGTAACATTATGATCTTGTAAAGAGCTCCCCTATAAAGAGTATTAAGAAGGGATTTATTGCTGAATCCATGGTGTGGGCATTGCAACGTCCACCTTCTGAACCTCTCTCAAGCTTCACGGAATGTCTCAACATTCTTTTGTGCAAAACCAGAGATGTCATTGCGAAGTTTAGCCGTTCTTGAGTTTGAGAATTACTTGGCAAGAAATGCCTTCTTGCAGTCGTTCCACGAGGTGATGGAATTATGGGGAAGTGATTTCTCCCATTGGCGAGTTTTGTTACCTAAAGAAAAGGGAAAGAGACGCAACTTGAATGCGTTTTCACTCACACCATTGATCTTTGTAAGACTGCGGATCCTGTCAAACTCGTCAAGATGATCCAGTAGGTCATCCATTGGCAGCCCGTAAAACTTGTTCCTTTGAACCATGGCAATCAAGTTGTGCTTGATTTCGAAGTTGTTGTTGTTCACAGTTGGTGGGAAAAGTGTAACACCCGCGTTTCAAAAATCCCGTGAAATTGAATAAACCGAACTAGTATATG
>OVBE01007394.1:0-18534 GCA_900406425.1 Iberis pinnata
ACATACCCATCAACAATTGAAACACGATTTGGTTGAACATATATGGGCTAAATTTGGTTATATTCCAAATTATGTGTAATTTTTAAGTTTCTATATCAATAATAAAATGTGTGTTTCATTTTCTTATGACAATTTATAAAATTATGTTCATCTTAAAAAAAAAAAATTCACCTAAAAAACCACTCAAAAGTCCCACCAATAATCATACTTTTTAAAAAAGTCCTTACATTTGTCCTACATCACATATATTAATATAATACTCTAAGGACTCCATAAAAAGTCCTACCAATAATAATGCCCTAAGGAGCTAAACTTAGGGACGATGTAAAGAACCGCCGGTGGTTGCACGCCCGCGTCGGCTCGGAAGAATCGGAGGAATACAGAAAAGAGGATAAAGGGCCACTTGGCCCAATCTGTGATACGTTGGGTTTGATCTATGCGGTACTGAAGCTCTGGAGGACTCCTTCGTCGGAAAGTTTCTCGAAGCACAAAAATAATCTGTTTGTTTTCGTCACTAAAAACACAAAAGCTATTAACCTAAAAACGATGGAAGGACTTCTGGTCATCCATAGCACTAGATCAGGACCTATATAGGTAAAAGATCGATTGCACTTCCTTTCTTAGCAAACTAGACTATCTACATATCCATTTAATATTCGGGGGCAGTATTTAAACTTGACCTCCAGAGTCCGGATATACCCGTCGGTAACTCGGAATTGAAAGTGGCCAATCCGAGGGCTTCAAAAGCATCAGCAACAGCTCTTGTGAATCCGGATAGAAAGAATCACATAGTCGGTGCATTTTGTGCAAACTCTACATGGCCCAAAGTAGGCTAAGAAGTTCTACATGAAGTGGTGACATGCCTTTAAAGAGATCACTTGATCCCATCAACATAATCTTATTGGAGCGATCCTTAAATACCCATCCCACACCACATTGATTTTCATCATGTTTCCATGACCCATCTACAAAACATATAATATCTCTAGTAGTACGATCATGTGTGCATTCTTCAGACGTCCCACCCATGACTGAGGAGATTGACTTGGGAATGTTGTTGTGCGTATACACCCAGTCATAGGCCTCCTTTGAAGCAGCCATCAGAATATCGGGTAGGTCCCAAATACTTTCAGTGAAGAGTTTATCATTTCTCACCTTCCAGTTAAACCATATGATCCATAGAAACTCCGTTTTGACTGCCAGGTCCCTCTGGGTAGCCTTTTTGTGTGAATAAAGATATTGAATATTATCCATAAGCGAAGATGTCGGAAAAACCCCTTGTGGGGTCGAAATTGTTGAAAGACTCCATGTTTGATAACCCTGAAGGCAAGTAAAAATTGAATGTCAATTATTTCGTCCGAAGCACCACAACGAGTGCACATGCTGTCAATTCGCAGATTACGCTTAGCTAGCTAAACGTTGACCGCCAAAGCTCCCGAAAGGATTTGCCACAGGAGATGCTTAAGTTTGGGAGGTGCTTGCAATTTCCATACCCTTTCCTTAAGGATATTAACCGTAGGTAATTGGGACACAAATGCCATTTTGTTGTCCATAGAGGCAGCAAGACGTTCATATCTTGATTTGACTGTGTAAGTACCAGATTTAGTAAAATGCTAGCAATACTCATCTTCCTTTCGCCCAGAGGGGCGAATGCTTAAAATGTGTGGCATAACCTCTTGAGGAAATAATTGTTTAAGAAGTGGGGTCCTCTATGTAGTCTCATCCTCTCTCAAGACCTGGGATAGCGAGGTAGCACGTGTAAATAATGTAATTAGGAGGGGGGGAAGCGTTTTGATAGTTGGGTTTAAAAGAACTAGGAAAATCTCTCAAACCTCCCGAATGTATCTACAAGAGAAGAATATATGGTGTAGAGTTTCTTCGGCTTTCCCACAAAAGTAGCAATATGGTGGTATATTAATACCATGTCACACCATACTTTTAAGTGTAGAAAGTCCATTACATACTACACGCAATAAGAAAATCTTGCTCTTGGGAGGTAAGTCAGAAAACCAAATGCATTTGATGGTCGCGTACATGCTGGGATCAATAATTATGTCCATTGTTGTTTGTGTGGCGAGGAAATGATAGCCAGAGCGAACCGTATAGTCACCACTACGTGTGTACTACAATAAAACAGGAGATTTTCCATTACAAGCCTAGTTGCAAAGCATTTCTAAAAAGGGATTTTGTGACTCTTTTGTGACTACGTAATATAGTCGCAAAAACTTCTAGTCGTTAATTAGTGGTAAAAGAGTTATTGATTTGTGACACATGACTTTCGTAGCAAATTTAGAACTAAATGATGTAGTCGCTATTTCGTTTCGAAATAGTGATAAAGTGTTTTAACTACTTTACAACATTTTTTGCGTCATGAATACGTTGTAATTTTAGCCACTATTTAGTAACAACTTCTGGTTATTTAGTGGTTACAACTTTGTAACAACTTTTGTAACTAAATTGTGACTAATCTTGCAAAAGTTTCGTGACTCTTTTGTGACATTTTTTTATTGATTGTGGTTGTAACTTAGTCACACAGTTTGTGACTACTTAGCAACTATCTTTTATTTATTTGTTTATTTATCTTTTTATTTTATACCTACGAAAAAATCTAAATTTTAATTATATTGAGATATTAAATTATAAAAAAGAAAAAAATTAATTAAATACAAAAACAATAACCAAAGTTATGTTTCCAACTTAATAAAAAAGTTACAGACTTGAAAGAGTTGAAAGTTATGTTTCATTTGTACTAAGTTCCTCGGAATGATCCAGTTGAGATACTCTAACCTCCAAGTTTTTCTCATAATCTTCACAAATTTGTTTTGATTTGAAATCCACATACGCCCCATCCTTTTTGTATGTGTCCTTATAAATACTTTTGCAAGCGAAACCAGTCTTCTCAACTCTTCCACCTGAAATACAAAGTAAAAGTTACTCAAAAGTTGTAAGTAATCTTAACTAAACATATTACAGAAATTTAAATTACCGTCTCTTGTTCAATTTGTATGAAGGATTTATGACCTGAGTAGTGTTTACAAAGACCAAGTCCATCATTAGGACTGGTCCGAGCCTTAGAAGCTTTTCTACTTCTTGCTATTGTTGCTTCTATTTCGCAATGAGTGATCATCTGTCTCCACAATGACTTTGTGATCCACCTTGGACACTCCCTTTTACGTTTTACTCGGCTAACCATTCCTTTCATACGCTTGCCACATATTATATTGAACCCTTTATGCACTTGAACAGTGATCAATGGATCCCATGTGTAACAATGCTACACATAAAAACAGTGTTTATATAAATAATTACTTAACAATAAGAGTTCATGGATAAGTAAAAGTAAAAATGTATTTACCGTGAAATCAATGAAGTATCAGTTTCGAATACCCGTTGGTACTACATACCAGTTGTAATAAGGTGCATCAAATTTATCTTCCAGGATTTTGGGAATTTTTCGAGTCAATTTACCCTTATCTTTAGTAAACCTGCAAAAAAAGAACCTCAATTCATTCAACCAACCAGAGATTTATTCACAGTTTATTCAAACTAAACCAACTCATCAAAGTTAAAACAAACTATATAAGCATCAAGAAATAAAAATCAGAAACTCTAAAAATCAGAGCTATAATAAGTTGTATAAACAATAATTTAGCATCAAGAACTAAAAACTATATATACACTCAAACAAGAAATTGTATTAAAACTAGAAGAAAAAAAAGCAAAAAAAAATCAAAACTCATTAGAACAAGACGCAAAACCTTTATAAACTAGAAACTGTTCTAAACAAAAATCAAACTAAATCAGATATTCATTCTTGTATCAAAAAATAGATTTGAGGGTGACCAAAGAGACATTAACACTTATAAAACATTCTTGTACTGTCTGGTTATAATCTGGTTATAAAACGTAACAATTGTTTCATGACACAAACATCTTAAAACTTGTACTTGTAAAAATATTATTCTTAATGCAAACACTGGAAAAAAGTAAATGACTTGTAAAACATTAAAGTTATGTTAGAAAAAGTGAGAAAAAAAAATTGTGTATTCCCTTCGATCATTGACTAATCTAAACCAAATGTTATCAGCTTATTTGAGTGAAACATGTGAGATATGCTGATCTTGTCATGACTCATGAGAAGCTAACCCACTATCATCATCACCCATCATATAATTGAACGTTTAAATGAAACATCAATATTGAAGAAAACATACAAATAACCTTTAAAGACATTTGAAACTGTAATTCAAACAAATTTTGTGGTATTTCGGCAGGTTGATATACCTTTACACGTAGTGGCACTTTGGTTGCAAAAGATAACCATTAGTCACAATTTGGTTGCAAAACGTAAACAACAACTCAGTATTAGTCACAAATCAGTTGTAAAGTGGTACATAGTAGCATATTAGTGGCAATATTGAGATTTATGAGATATAACAATTGTGACAAAATTTTGCATGTGCATTAGGGTTTAGGGTTATAATTTGCACTTAGAATTTGTAATTTATATTTTTGTGCTTTGAATTTAGGGATTTCTATTTTAGAGCTTAGGGTTTGGAGTTTTAGATTTTAGATTTATGTGTTTATATAAAATGAACTATTTGAAATGATATTACATTACTCTTCTATTTCTTCATCCGAAGAGGATATGTTAGATTGAAATTCATCATCTAGTTCTACATCCCCTCCATCAAAATTAATATCATCATCAAATTGAGTCACATGACCAAGTTCCAATCGGTCTACTGAGACATCTTCAATTTTATTCATAAGAATTGCTTCGTCAATTTCTTGTTGTAAAAGATCAATCGGTTTCTTATGTTTACATGTTCCTGCAATATTTCCTCTTGGATTAACTTACATAACATTAAACCACTTCGCTTTTGATGTTTATGTGTACGGATACATAACATAACATACTTGATCTGCTTGGGAATCTGAATTGGAGCAAAACATATATAACATTTTCATATTTGAATTTGTGATGCAAGATATATTTATAGATATAAATATATGGGGTATAAATAAGTATGTACCTAAAATAGAAGGTTTGTAAGTGTGATATTTTTTGGATGATAGAACATCAACAACGCCACCATTGTTCATTCGAGTGCATTTTCCAATATTTGGTTTGAACCATTCACACTTGAAAAGAACGATTTTTAGATGAACAAGTCCAGAATACTCAAGTTTCTGTTAAAATTCCGTATAAATCAGCTTCATGAGATGCAACAGAATAATTTTCACTTTTTGACACATACTCTATAATTATATATTTTTCTCCTCTACCCATTAGAGCGTGTATGAAATAAATAACCTCTTGTAAAGTACATCGGCCATGTTTTCATCTTGTTTTGTGGTCCTTGCACCAAATCTTGAAATCATATAGGAAATGCTTCGCTACTCATATTATTCCTTGACATGACCTATGTTAAACAAAACAATATTAATGTTTTCTTGTTCTCATGTAAATATATTGTAAGAAAGAATATAAATGTTTATAGAGGAACTTACATAATCTTTAATCCAAGACGAAAATTTGATGTCTCTTTTGGTTGAGATCTTGTCGTCAGATAATTGTGGATATGTAAATCGTATTTGATCATCGAGCAAACTAAAAACAACAAGTATATCTGTTAACAAAAAGAATTAATCATATGAAAATCAAATTCAAATCAACAATTATATATGTTTTAATCCATACCTTTCTAATTGACGCAAATAATTACAATTTTGTAAAACATATGCATGTGCACATTGATAATCTTTATAAAAAAACATATTTCCTTACACTTTCCACGTGGACGACTTACGTGAGTAAACATATCTGGTACATGAACCGGGTATTCATGAGCTTCACCTTCATCAAATTTAGTGGATCTGAGCAATGCATTAAAGCAAATAACATAAGTAATGCATTATGTATAAATAGATTTACTAAGCCAAAATTTTAATATACCTTGTCTTTGTATGAATATGTGCAGCAAAATAATGCTATGAAAAATAAGATATCTAATCGTTCATGTATGATTCAACAATTGATCCTGATGCCAAGGCCGAGACTGAGAAACTTTGGGCTGTAAGCAAAATATTAAATTGGTATGTTATTTTTAATTTTTTTATTTTAAAAAACTTAAAATGGCAAATATGGGACTCGAACCCTTGTCTGGAAGAGAATTTTGCATCTGTCTAACCAAATAAGCTACAAAGAAACTATGCACATATGCAGCCAAAATTTTATAAATATTCATAAGGCTGCAAACACATGCTTCTTGTGCTTCTATCAAGGATCGGACCTGCATGCTACATATCTTTTATTCTTCGTCTTTCTTTTTAAGTGTTTAAAAAATATTTCAAAGACATACATCCACCTATATTTCACAAGACCATGCATGTCTTTTCATTTGTCTTTGACATTCATAATGGTGTTCATGATGATATCAAAAAATTTCTTCTTTATATGAATCACATCAAGATTATGTCGCAAAGTGAGATATTTCTAGTACGTCAACTCCCAAAAAATGATCTTTTTGTCAGTTATAATAATTCTCATATCCGTCCATCTTGACTTTATGACCATTTCTCCCGTAAAAAAATATTTTTTGGTGGATTAACCTGTCATATACGCTCGTCGTGACCTGTCAAAGATTCTGGTGGATAGTCATCCAAAGCGAAAACTCTTTTATTCTTCCTTAATGTATGACCATGAGGAAGAAACCGTCGATGACAGTCAAACCAACTGGTTTTTCTACCATTTGGTAATAGAAAAGCCTTTGTATTATCCATGCAAATTGGACACGACAATCTACCATGTGTTGTCCATCCCGACAACATTCCATAAGCCGGAAAGTCGCTAAGTGTCCACATAAGAACTGCTTTTAAATTGAAATTTTGATTCAATGACACGTCATAAGCATCAACTCCATTAGACAAAAAGTCCTTTAACTCTTCAGTCAATGGTAGAAGGAATACATCTATAATTGCTCGCGGATGCTTCGGCCTAGAATTCAAAATTGTAAGAAACAAATATTATTTTTTCATGCACATACATAGGGGCAAGTTATACGGATTCATGATCACATGCCATAAAGAATAATTATTGAACATACCAAATGGATTAAACCAATATGTACATAGTCCGAGATAAACATTTCAGGGCTCTTCAATAAATAGAGGATGTTGTTGTTGAAAATTTTTCCACTCGGCAGCATCTGATGGGTGACATATCTCCCCCTTTTCTGAGTTGTGCTTAGTAGGCCATCTCATCACCTCTGCATTCTTGTGACTTTGATACAATCTCTTCAATTTATTAGCAATAGGTAGATACCACATACGATTATATGGTATTTTTTTCTCCCTTCGCTTATTTTATATCTTGGTTTTATCTTATTTTTCATATTCTTTCCAAAAAATCATACAATTTTGAATACACACATCAACTGTGTGCAATGGGAGGCCTAAATTACGCATTAATTTTTCAGTCTCGTAATAAGTAGTAGTTGAATTCTTTCCGTATGGAAGATATTCTTTAAATAATTTGGCCCACGAGTTCGTGCACTTTTCTGCCAGATTATAATATGCTTTAATGTTCATGAACCAAGCAGCTAAAGATAATTGTGAGTGACCTTCATGACAACCATCATAAATTGGATCTTTTGCAGCTTCTAACATGTCATAAAATTTTCTTGACTCCAAATTAGGTTCTTCTTCATTTTTATAACTCTCATGTTCATGATAGTTATCATGAAAAGTCGTGGTATCACGAAATGCATCATTTACCATATCTACATATCTATCTTGATTATGTTCTTTTCATGACTACCACTGGCATGATATGAATTAGCATGATGATTCTTTCCTAAATCTACATTTAGTTCTTCACTGTGAATATACCAAACATAATAATTTGGCATAAATCATTTACTACATAAATGACTCAAAAGTTTACGCCCCAAAAGAAATTTCTCGTTTTTGCAACTACTACAAGGGAAATAAAATTTACCTCCATTGCTCAAAGCTATAAGTTGATTACTTGCAAAATCCATGAACTCTTCTATTCCCGCCACAAACTCCGAAGAAATATTTCTTGTATCTTCATTAATTATGTTGTACATCCACTCTCTCGAATTCCATACATTGTAATTAAGTAAAACTTTTATCTCTCTTTGATTTTTTGACACTTATTTTGGATGTAAAGAAAAAATTTAAAAGTGGTTAAATGAGGTAGAATACGTTTGGTGTTTATAGAAAAACGTTTACAACTAATTTTTTACTAATTTGTGACTACTTTGAGACTACATAAGTGTAGTCTCAAACAGTTTGTTGTATCTAACCCAACCGCTTAAAAAACGTGTAACTAACTTATAGAAACTAATGAGCCACTATTTTACCACTAATATTTGTGTCACATATTCGTTGCAAAAGTGCGACTAATTGGCAACTACGCTTTTCTTACTACAGTCGTAGTCGCAAAAGGATCACAAATTTTGTGACTGTTTTGGTACCACTTCTTTTAATCAAAAAATAGTTGGAAAGTTGTTGCAAATGTGCAACACGTTGTTGTAGTTGCAAAATAGTCGTTAATTAACCATTGATTTGTAACGAAATTTGTGTGTCATAGATTAGTTGCAAAAGCGTAGTAAATTAGAAGCAAAAGTTTGTGTATTAAGAGGATGTCTTGAAGATCATCTGGGTGCACCATGGTAGTTAGCTTAGATATGTCCCAAGTGTTAGCAATATGATCCAAAATAGAGCCCACTAACATAGTGGCAGAGTGATTGCGAAATGGAGAACAACGTGATACACGTGGTGGTTGTGAGGTTCCAGTAGAGCCAAAGGTTGGGAGCCAAGCATCTTTAAATATGAATATACTATTACCGTCTCCGAGAACATGTAGAAGGCCTTGGTTAAGAAGGTTAACGCCTTTGAAAATACCCTTCCACGCCAAACTTGATCGGGTGGGAAAGAGCTTAACACATAAAATAGAGGTGGATAGAAAGTATTTATAGTAGTATAGTTAAGCCAAAAGTGAGGATGGTTGAGTAAGAATGCACCATGCTTTCTTTCCAAGTAAAACAATATTGAAATGTCCCCGGATGTGAGGACCACTAGATACTTCGTATAATAGAGGTTAAAGTGCGAAGGAGATTGACATGTAGTGGAAAGAAGGACATGGAGTAGGCAGGAAGAGCTTGAAGAACAACTTTGATGAGGACTTCTTTCCCTGCAGTAGAGAGAAGTATTTCCCAAAATCCTTGAGTGATAGGTATAGCAATTATACATGTTATTTCATCCTTTTATGACATTGTAACCAATACGTATACTGGATTTTTCCATAGTTGACAAACTGTCCAAAGAGGCCTGCATAGGTATTGAGCGTAGTCTGTAAAGTAAGACACTCAGTAGATGTAGCGTGACATAAAATAAGGAAATCATCTGTGAATAGCATATGGAAGATAGGTGGACCTTGATGGGAAGTTGAAAAGCATGTAAGGTACCATTGAATACATTTGCATCAAGCATGTGAGAAAGTCCTTCTGCCCAAATAATGTAGAGGTATGGTGATATTAGATCACCCTGACAAAGTCCCCGTGAAGGATGAAGATGGCTAGAGGGTTGGCCATTTATTAGAATGGAATAGGAAATAGTAGTGACCCAACGCATGATCAACCGACATTATCTATCTAAAAACCCAAGATGTTTCATCATTCCTTCGAGATAGTTCCATTCTATTATGTCAAACATCTTACTAATATCTAGCTTGCGTGCTAAGAAAGGAGTTTTAAGTTGTCTACGAGGTAGGGAATGTAAGAGCTTGTCACTTATTAATATATTATTCGTGATTAAGGGACGTGGGATAAAAAGCGATTGGTTTGGAGAGATAACGTGATGTAAAAAAGGCTTGAGTCAATGTAAACTGATGGGCTGAAAGTCAGTGACTCGTACCGAATTATATGTTTTGGGAATAAGGCAGATATGCGTGTGATTCAACATGGGATCCAGATATTCCTTATTAAAAAAACAAGTAATAGAGTAGAAAAGAATGTGTTTGATAGTGCACCAATGATCTTTGAAGAAACCCGCACTATAACCATCACGACCTGATGCTTTATCACGGGACATGGATTGAAGCATTATCCAGAGTTCATCTTCAGTAGGTGGCCATAAGAGGTATCATTCATATATGAGGTTACTCTTCGTACGACACATTGGAGGACTGGAGTAAGATCATGTGGTGATAGATTAGGTAAAAGGATAGTTTATTCATAGAGAGTTGATTACATTTATATACTATACAAAATAAGCTATAGAAGGAAACAAGATATTCATCAGAGAATGAATATGAGTAATTGAATTATGGTTGATATGCTAATACGCCGCCTCAAGATGGAGCACGGTCAGTGAGTCCAATCTTGAAACACAACCGTGAAAAGGATTGACGAGGCAAAACCTTTGTAAGTGCGTCAGCAAGTTGATCATGTGAGGAAATATGAGTGACACGAAGTAGACTCGCTTGAACTTGTTCACAGATAAAATGATAATCTAAGGCAATATGGTTCATTCTTGAGTGAAAAACAGGATTGGCGCTCAAGTAAATAGTGACCTTGTTATCACAGAAGATGGTAGGGAGTGTTGAGGAAGTAACACCAAGTTCGCGAATGAGAGATAGGATCCACCACATCTCTGAGGTTGTTGATGCAATGGAGCGATATTCGGCTTCAGTGGAGGAGCGAGCAACACCAGTTTATTTCTTGGAGCACCAAGCAATCGGATGGCGTCCATGATAAAGTATGTAAGCGCCCGTTAAAGTGTAGTCATCCAGGTTTCCAGCTCAATCTGCATCAGTAAAACTGTGAATAGAGAAAACATTTGAAGAGGAATAGAAGGTACCTCGGTTGATTGTCCCGGCAAGGTAACGAAGTATCCGTTTTGCAGCTAGCCAATGATCGGTAGTAAGAGTATGCATGAATTGCGAGAGCTTATTGATGGCATACATTACGTCGGGTCTAGTTAAAGACATATATTGTAAACTCCCGATCACATTTCTATATTCCAGAGGTTCCGAGAGAGGTGTACCAGCCTTGAGTGTGAGATTAGTATTAGGACACAATGGAGTTGGTAATGGCTTAGCGTGCATCATGTTGGTCTGATGTAAGATGTCACTTATATAACGAGCCTGATTCATGAAAAGACCAGACTTGGAACGATGGACTTCAATCCCAAGGAAGTAGGAGAACACGCCAAGATCTTTAAGTGAGAATATATGAGATAGAGCTTTGATAAATTGCTGGAGCATAGACACATTATTCCCTGTTAATATTAAATCATCTACATAAACAAGGAGATAGATTAAATTCCCATTATTATTGAAAATAAATAAAGAAGAATCAGCAAGAGAATTTTTAAAACCACTTTGAATAAGAAAATTATGAAGCTCGGTGTACCAAGCCAGAGGCGCTTGTTTTAGACCGTAAATAGCCTTGTGAAGCTTACAAACGACAGTGGGATTTAAGGCATCACAGAACCCTGGAGGTTGAGCCATATAGACATCATCCTTCAAATGACCTTGTAGGAAAGCATTATTAACATCGAGTTGGCGGAGAGGCCAATCCCGAGAGACAACAATACTAAGGATGAGCCAAAGGTCTCCGTAAAATCAATTCCCGGGCGTTGATAAAAGCCTTTGGCAACTAAGCGTGCTTTAAACCGAGCAACTGTGCCATCAGGATGTCTTTTAAATGCAAAAACCGAACGAGAGCCAACAACGTTAACAGATTTCTTAGGTAATACCAAGTCATATGTTCGATTACGGTGAAGAGACTAAATCTCTTCTTGCATAGCCGCACGCCAACGAGGATCCTTAAGAGCTTGTGCAACTGTGTGTGGTGGTTGATCACTCGCTGGTTGAAGTGAAGTGTTAAGATTGAGATTCTGCACCGGCTTTTGAGACGTTTGCTGACTCGAAGAAGCTGTTTTTGCAACACGGCAGGTGCTGGTCTGATCGTTGGGGTGACCTCTGTTGGTGCAGGAGCAGAGTCATGTGGCTGATCAAACCCAGAAGCAAGGGAGGAAGATGCAAGAACAATGTTTGGTGGTGGTGATGCAGGCAGAGAATGGGGTGGAGATGATGCAGCAGGCGGTGTCATTGGAGAGGATGTACGTATATGTGCTAGAGACATATCAGAGGTAGGTGAAGTTGAGGACATGTAGACCAGATCCAGATGCGAAGGTGAATGAGATAGAAGAGATTCATGAGCAGCATCATCAGCAGGCGTCGATTCTTGAAGTGAGCTTGGTAACCTGAATGGAAAAACGGATTCGTGAAATAAACATGCCTCGAAGTGTAGACATGTGAGGATTTTTGATCAAGAAAAAGATAATCACTTTGTGAAACCGAGTAACCAAGAAACACACAAGGAGAAGATTTAGCATCAAGTTTATGAGTAGTATAAGGACGAAGCCAAGGAAAACAAAGACAACCAAAGACGCGCAATTTAAGATAATTTGGAGTTTGGTTAAACAATTGTTGATATGGCGATTCAAGCGATAAAATAGGAGTAGGCATAGTGTTGAGCATAGACGCATGAGAAAGCATAGCTAAACCGGTTTCTACAATGTGTCTATGACATTGCTCACTTAACCCATTATGTCATGTGCATGTGGAGGAGTGGTTAAATGCGAGATACCATGAGATGCAAGAACACATGCAAGGCCTATATATTCACCACCATTATCAATATATAAGGTTTTAAGTTTGTGTTGAAATTGATTTTCAACCAATGCTTTAAACTTTGTAAACATTTCAAAAACATGTGATTTTTTCTTTAACAGGTAGAACCAAGTATACCTAGTGAAATGATCTACAAAAATCACATTATATTTAAAACCATCTAGAGAATAAACCGGTGAAGTCCACACATCGGAATAAAAACATCTAATGGATGTAATGAGATAACAGTAGATTGAGAAAAAGGTAACTTATGCATTTTGCGAGAAGAACAAGAAACACATGGAATCTCAATAAATCGTTTGGATGATAAGGGTAAATCATAACTTGAAACTATTTATTTTAACATAGACGAAGCATGATGGCCTAAACGAGAGTGCCAATCAACAAAACTAGTTCTAACAGATGAAGCAAAAGCAAAACATGGAGTTTTCGAGAAATTCTTAGATGGCCACTCGTAAGTTCCATCTTTAGGTTTGCCTTTCAACCGAAGGGTTCCCGTTGGTAAATCTCTCACCTGAAAATATGTAGGTGTAAACGTGACTTCGACATTATTAGTTGAACAAAGTTGAAAAACCGAAATCAAATTTTTGTGAAGAGATGGAACACATAAAATTCGATTCAGAAAAAAAGCTTAGTATAAGAAGGCAAGAGGGAAGAACCAGTGTGAGAAATATGGAGACCAGACCCATCTCCCAGCATTACATCATCAGACCTATGGTACGGCTGGTGGAGAGACAAATTTGTGAGATCTGAGGTCATGTGATGCAACGCGCCACTATCCAGGAGCCAAGTCGACGCATCAGACATGTGAGCATGATTAGCTGTTGGGTGCTATTGTTGGGTTTGTGATGACTGCACATTCTGCCACGGTGAGGATACTATCGACAAGCCATGAACCATATACTCTGGGAAATATTTTTCTAAATGTCTAGGAGTTCCACATGCTTGGCACTGACCCATGTATTGACGTGAACCTCCTTTGTTTTGGTTGTATCCCTGATTCTGGTAATGAATATCCTGATTCTGAGTATTTCCTTAATTGTATCCACCACGAGAGTTATGATTATCCCGAGACTGATGATTCCGTGAGTTCTGTCTCGGACGAGATTCAGTGATATTGGCAACAACTGGATGAGAAACAGGGGATTCAAGACAAAGAATCATTGCCTCACGGTTTATCAATCGTTCATGAAGCTCGCTATAGGATAGTGTAATATCTTTCCCATCGATGGCATCAACTTCAGGCTTGAATTCATCGCCTAATCCAGCCAAGATTTTCTCTTGCAATTCTTCTGGATCCATAGGTTTTCCAAGAAGAGATAGATCGTCAGCTTTATACTTGATAAGCCGAAGATACTCAGTGATGGACTTGGTGCCTTTGGTGCAGGCTTTGATTTGCAATCTCAATTGTCTAAGATTTCCTCTTGTTAGTTTACCAAAGGCTGCTGCAAGAAGGTCCCAAATTTCAGCAGTTGTTGTAGCCATAGAGACAATGGATTGAACCGACAAGGTGATGGCTCCAATGACAACACCATATAATAGTCTATCTTGCCTTCTCCAAGGAGCAAATGCCGGATTTGGAACAGTTTCTCCAGCAACAGTAATATGATGAGGTGTGGTTGGAGCAGAGAGAAAGCTTTGAAGTTCATGGCCTTCAAGGATAGTTGTGACTTGATTTCTCCACATGAGATAGTTTTGGTTCGTGAGCTTAGTCACACACGAGAGATTGACAAAGAGAAGTGCTTTCTCTGGATTTGCATAATTAAACACAGTAGTGTGCTCTGCAGTGTTGGAATTATCAGACATAGTTGAAGAAAAAAAAGAATGAGAAGAAGAGGCAGAGAGGAGATCGTAGCAGAGAGGAAGAAGAAGAAAAGAAGTAGGTGACGGCGAAAAAAATAGGACCAATACTCTGATACCATAATAGATTAGGTAAAAGGATACTTTATTCATAGAGAGTTGATTATACTTATATACTATGACAGATAAGCTATAGAAGGAAACAAGATATTCATCAGAGAATGAATATGAGTAATTGACGTAATTGAATTATGGTTGATATGCTAATAGTGATTGAATGGTAAAAAGTGTGTTAAAATAGCGAATAAACTCAGCTTGGATTTCCCATGGGTCATAGATAAAAGATCCATTGTTAGTATGAAGAAAAAATGTGGTTGATTACTCGTCGTTACTTGGTTGATGCGTGGAAAAAGTCCGTATTTTATCGTCGGATTCGAGCCAAGTAACTCGACTTTTTGTGCGCCAATAGCCCTCCTCTCATCAATATTGTAATAGTAATGTGGATTTGAGGGCCCGAATGATATCGTACTTGGGTTGTGGTTGGGCTTGGGCCTCGTGTAGTTGTCTTTGTAAAAGATTAATCTCTTTGGAAGAGTTAACATGGTTCACAACCTTCCAACGAGAGAGTCTGGAACGACAATACCTTAAAGTATCACTGAATTGGCGGGGATGGATGTGGGCACAATATTCCGACCAAGTGGTAGAGACAAGGTTAGTGATTTCTAAATTATCTCACAATCTGATGTCATAACGATATGACAGATAAATTATCAGATGATTTACGATAAAACCTTAAGTCCTATATTGATAATCAACAGAAGAAAGTATAGTCTTATGATATATATAGTTAAATCAATTTTTGTAATCTTTCTTCTTGCACCATTACATATTCATAAATGGACGTATTAGCTTATTGCACACTAGAGTCAATAACCGTAGTGATTTCTCATTCTTTTGAACTCGGTCTGCTACCAAAACGTAGCATCTTTGATCACTTTTATTGGTGTCCCCGATGCTCATTCTTATTCAATAAATTGTATGTTTGTCTAAAGGTCAGTTGCTAATTTAAAAGACTTACAATCTTGTGAATTATTCATACAAATCAATGAAGGGACATTCTCAAAAATACCACTAATAATTATATATATTTTAAAAATACCACATACTCCCAAAAGTTCCAAAAATATCATATATTTTTTTCAAAAATAACACAAAAATATTTTTGTTCAAAAATACCATAAAATTTGAAATAGCTTTAGAACTTCAAATTTAAACCTTAAAACTCCCAAAACCAAACTCTACCCCCTTCAAAACTAAACACTAAAGTCTATTTAGTAAACTCAAACCCAAAATATTAAATTCTAAACTCTTAAAATTTATTTTCTATGTTTGTTGTATTTTTGGAACATTTGAGAGTGTGTGGTATTTTTGGAACTTTTGAGAGTATGTGGTAGTTTTGGAATTTAAACTTCTTTTGATAATGTTTCAAGGGATTTCTCATATTTTTAATTATATTTCCCCACAAAAACTTTCATAAACGATCTATTTCCCCACATAATATTTCATAAACCGATCTTTCCCCACGAAATCGGACCCTAATTTTATTTCCCCTTGATTTTAATTTTTGATATCTATTTCTCCATAGTTCTAACTTAAAGATCTAATTGTCCACTGATCACGATAACGATCTATTTACCCACTAAAACTTTCATATAGAGATTTATCCCTACAAAATTAGAGCCTAATTTTATTTTTCCCTTACTTTAACTTATAATATCTATTTCCCCATAATTATAATTTAAAAATCTATTTGACCACTGATTGTAATATAAGAAGCCTTTTACCCATAAAATTGTAATATAAGAAGCTTTTGTCAACCGAGTTAATTCAATTTTATGGATAAAAGGCTTCCTATATTACAATTAGTTGACAAATAGATGTTTAAGTTCTAACTATGGGGAAACATAAATTAGAAATTAAAATAAGGGGGAAAAAAGTTAGAGTCTGATTTTGTGGGGAAATATCGGTATATGAAAGTTTTCGTGGGGAAATAGATCATTTACCCTAAATTAATCAACCGAGTTAATTTAATTTTATGGGTAAAGAGCTTTTTATATTACGATTGGTGGATAACTAGATTTATAAGTTCTAACTGTGGAGAAATAGATATCATAAATTAAAATCAAGAGAAAATAAAATTAGAATCTGATTTCGTGGGAAAATATAGATATATAAAAGTTTCTGGGGAGAAATAGATCGTTTTCTCCTAATTTCTTTTACATGACAAAGAAACCTACCTAATGACATCCTTCATCGTGTGGGTCCCAAACAGAGGATCTAAAGATGGAACCCTTTTTCTTTTCTTTTGTTTTGTTAAAAGAAAACCTCTTTTCTCTACGACTACGAGTGATTTGTAATAAGTCGGGCACGAAATAATAAAAAGGACAAAAGACTTGCAATCATGAATTATTCATACAAATTAAGCCACCCATGGATTTAGTCAATTATTTTTTGAGGAAATTTTAAAAAAACCATTTTTTTGTCACATTCAAAAATTACAAAGATACCATACACTCCCAAATTTAAAATAGCTTTAAAATCTATAATTTAAATCTTAAAACTCCAAAATCAAACCCTACCTATCCTCTTCAAAACAAAACTCAAACTCCATTTAGTGAACCCAAACCAAAATTTTAAATTTTAATCCCATAAAATTTACTTTTTATGTTTGTGGTATTTTTGAAACATTTGGGAATGTGATATTTTTAGAACTTTTGAGAGTGTGTGATATTTTTGAAATTTGAACTTCTTTTGATGGTATTTGAAGGAATTACTCTTTATTTGATTATTTATAGGGTGATTTTCATGGAGGTTGACTTTGAAGAAAGTTATATCACTTTGAAGAAAGTTATATCACTTTGGTGTACTTCTTGAAGTAATTACATTCTAATGCACTTTGGCGAGGAAAGAAGAAATTTTTGTCTCCATTATACTATTATTTTTTATATAATTACACTCTACCATTTTCTCTCTCGTGACATGTGTCAGATGTTGACGTTTTTTTTTTCCACCTCCAATCTTTAAAAACCAATTACTTGATAATATATATTTATAAACTAAAATTTATACCAAAATCCATAACTCTTTATACTCTATAAATGGACACTTCTTTTGTTTAATTTGGACACAGGAAAAAGACAAGTTTCATGACGTCTGTGTACACGATACTCTGTGTACATTAGCTAGTTATTCGATGTACAATAATTATTCAGTCTGTGTACAATGTCGTATATCATTCAACATATGTATAACGTCATGTACATGATGTTTGTGTGTACAATCTCGCGTATCATGCAACATGTGTATAGCGTTACGTACACAATGTTCTGTACACAATGCTTGTGTACATCGTGCTAATTATTAAATTTGGACATCTAATTATTAGCATGATATACACAAGTACACATCATTGTGTACGTGATGCTATGTACATATTGCATGATACACGACATTGTACATAGACCGTATCATCATTGTATACATCTAATAATTATACCTCCATTGTACACAACATTGTACATAAACTGCATTATCACTGTGTACGACTGCATTATTATTGTGTACGACTGCATTATGATTGTGTACATCTAATCATTAGCACGATGTACATAAGCATCGCGTACACATCAATTGTGTACGCGACGCTATATACATGTGGCATGATAGAAGACATTGTACATAGACTGCATCATCAATGTGTACATCTAATAATTATACATCATTGTACACGACATTGTACATAGACTGCATCATCCTTGTGTACTTTGAATAATTAGCATCACGTACACAAAGAGTCGTACACACAAAGCGTAGTGTACACAAAGCGTCGTGTACACAGACGTCATGAAAAGTGAATATTGTCTTGTGTCCAAATAAAAAAAAACAAATGTCTGTTTATAGAGTACAAAAATATAAATTTTGGTATAATTTTTATTTTAAATATT
>OVBE01007395.1:0-18532 GCA_900406425.1 Iberis pinnata
ATCTATTAATGAAGGTAAATAAATATTTACATCGTTTGTTTATATGAAATATATATTTGTTAAGTAAATTATGTAATTTATATTTGTTAAATTGATTAATTATATTTACTGATTGTAGGTGTTTCGTCGAACTATTCGGTTCTTAGATGATATGCAGAAGATTCTTCTGATTTTGAAGGTCATTAAATAATTATAATTTCTTTATATAAATCAATATTTGGATTTACTAAGGACTGACGATCCCCCTCCCCTCCAAACTTGTATCTTAGATTATATTTATTGATTGTAGGTGTATCGTCGAACTATTCGGTTCTTAGATTATATGCAAAATATTCTTTTGATTTTGAAGGTCATAAAATAATTATAGTTTCCTTATATAAATAGTATTTGGATTTACTAAGAAAATCCAAATGTTAAGGTTGTCTCTGCTGTAAGCATTTGACAAATTTCCTTGAAACTTTTTGGGATGAAGTCCTCTTAGTCTTACCTGCTGTAAGCATTTGACATGGGTTTATAACAAAATCAGATTATAGTTGTTGATCATTAATTTAAAGAAAGGAGGATCACATGGGTTTATAAGAAACTGAGTCAAGATTGACGTGTATTGAGAAGTGTATCTATGGACCTGACCTTGTTTACTTTCTTTTAAATTCATTACCACTTTAGTCTTATACAACCTGTATTGTTTTTCTATTTATTACTCTTGTAAACATTCAATGAATAATTCTTTCTCCTTCACTCTTCAACTTGTACTTTCTCTCTCTCTTTTTATGTTATTGATAATTTCTTCAACATTCATACTCATTCATATTTATACACTTTAAAATGCAGAGATTTTGCATTATGTTTTTTTGCAGGATGAGAAACTAGCGAATGGAAAGGGAGATGATGAAGAGAGAGCATAACTATGGGTTCAGAGAAAGCAAGAAGATTAGCAACTGATGTTTAATACATAATTCAGTGCAACCAATAAGGGAAATAATTTAACTTTGCAGATTTGAAACTGCAGCAACACGAGTTGTTGTATAAGAATTAGACACGTACTCAGACACATCAAATGCACAAAAGGGATGTTTCGTGAAGCTAAGATATTCAGGTTCAAAAATAAATTTTTATAAAGAACAAGGTTCCAATAGATAATGAACATGGTTCAAGCAAGGTTTCAACAGATAATGAACAACGTTCAAGCAGATACTGCTTCATGTTTCATAAAGAACAAGGTTCAAAAATAAAATAAAAACATTGACTAAACCCTTCAAAGCTCATCAAATAATGCTTGCTTGAGTAGTCTAAGACAACACCACAATATCACTTGGCTAGAAGATTTAGTCTGAAACATATAAAATAATCACTAGTGTATCCAATCAGCTAATGGTTATCATACCACACATGACAATCTTTAATATACTAACCTTTTGTGCTTTTTGTCTCTTCCTTGGGTGCACATGGCAACCTGCAGCATTGTGACCAGCTTCTCTACAGGAAGAGCAAAGTACAATCTAAGCTTTTCTGTTTGACTGTTCTTTTTCTTCTTTGGTGACTCATGCTTACATTCATTCTAGGAGTTGTCTTCTTCTTTTTCTTTCTTCCAGAAAGCACATGTTCTGGAGGAGCAACAATTAGTTGATAGTCATTCTTCATCCAGAACTTGGGACCTCTAACAGGGTTGATATTGGTGCTATACAGTTCTTTCCACAAAAAAACTTGAAAAGAAAGTAGACACCTTTTCTTCTCCATTCACTCCATCATCAAGCATTGCCCCATAAGCATGCTCACATGGGATTCTTGTCACTTGCCACTTACCGCATGTACAAATTCTTCTTTGCAAGTTAACAGTGTATGAGTCACCCTTAAACTGAACCTCATATATACCTTTTGTTGCAGTGAAAGTCTTGCATTTATCTGCATCCTCCTTTTGTTTAAGCAATATTTTACTAACATACTTAGAACACATACCTTCATGTTTCTGCGATTTCACATTCCTCTTGATAATTCTTTGCATAGTCTGTCTTCTGAATGTTTCTAACATGGGCAACAAAACCTTAGCCCTTGCCTTTGTGATTGTCGCGTTGAATGACTTTGTAGAATTATTGTCTACATTCTCACAACATCTACCATCCTTGAAGAATGATATGCACCATGATCTTGGATTCTCTTTCAGAATATCTTCATATAATGTGAGGTTGTAGTCTTTGATCTTCCTCAAATTCTTCTCATACTCTGTTTTATTATAGCTCCATGCCAATCACCATACCATTGGTTTCAATAAGTCTTTCTGCTTATGCATTTTCTTCAAGTTTTCTACAATATGCTTCACATACATCCTATGTTCAACCTGTGGTAACTCATCTTGGATAGCACTAATGAGGCCCTTAAAGAAATCACATACAACATAAAATGTTAGTTCAAGAGAAAGCAGGTTGAATATTGAACTAAAACTAGATTGAAGATTAAATAAAACCAGATTGTTTACTTTTGATCTGTCTGAAATGGTGACAAAATCTTTTCCATCTGCGATAACTAGATCAGATTTTAATTGCTTCACAAACCACAACCAATTATCAGTATTTTTTTATTACACAATCGTCCAAGCTATTGGATAAATCTGGTTATTGGGATCATGACTAACAGCAACAAGTAGTACACCCTTACATCAGCCTTTAAGAAAGTACCATCAAGGCCAATTATTGGTATGCAATAACCTTTGCAATTCTTCCTTATCTCATCAAAATTGACATAGAATCTGTTGAATACATCCTCACCAACTGAGTTTGATACAGTTTCCACAAAACAACTTGAACCAGGATTTGAAGTGAGTATTTCTTGCACATAACCATGCAAATGACTAAGTTGCTCTGCATACTCCGGAATTGCATTGCAATCTGTTGGTTTCTCATAAAAAAAAAAAAAAATCAGCCACAGATTCCTCTATCTCATATACAAATCTACCTAGAAAATCGTCTTCTTCCTCCTTTTGGGCAACATCATGACCTTCATTTTCATCTTTCGCAATCTCAAAATCAGCTAACCCCCATTCATCATCTTTGTTGAACTTATTTCTGTCACCATCGCTTTTCCAAGATTTAGGTTAATTTTCACCTTCAAAATTTGTTTCACCTCGCAATGAAGAACCCTCTGTAAAATAAGAAAAAATAGACTTTGCTATGAAGAACCCTTTGTAAAATATTGATAAATCGTTTTTTTCTCTGTAAAAAAGTGGAAGAATCCTAAAGCCCTAAAGCCCTATACTACGTAAACTTATTTTTTCCTTATTTTAGTTTTTTTTCCAAACTACACTCAATTGGTTTAAAATCGGTTTAATTTAAAATCATGTTACTCTAAAATCTGGTTAGTGTCTATAGGAAACGATAATTTAAAAATCAAGGTTAACAACCAATTGACATCTATGTGAACAAGAGATTAGTCGATATCTCTAAGAGTCTCACTTTGAAGCTATATTAACCAAATCAAAGCAATGTAAATAGTAATCAATGAAACCATGTGAATAAGAAACAACAGCCAATACATTACGTTGAGCGATAAGATCCTGAAAATCATAAAGCAAATTATAAGATAAATTGAAGAAATGTAAGAGAAAGAATAAGTAAAGCTCTTAAGCCCACAAACGAAGTGACGAATGGACAATTAAGAACATTGGAGAGAGACGAACATGTAAAGTGAAGACATCAGAGAGATACAAATTCTTCTTCGACGAGGAAAAATGAATATGAAATGAAAAACAAATTCTGACATATTCAAATTACAATCAGGTTATTTTAGATTGGGTTAATTTAAAATCAGATTACTCTAAAATCTGGTTAGTGTCTCGTCGCTATTTTAAAATGCTGTTTAATAATTTTTAATCGCAATTTGTCTGATTAATTAGTTAGGGGAAATAATTTGAATCCATTAGTTTGAGGGATTTCTCAATCGTAATTAAAGTTCGGGTGTAATTAAATTTATATGTAAAGTTTGGGTGTAACTAGTTTGGATTGCTCATAATATATTACATATGTTTTTGTTGTTATTGTAGGTTATTATAGTTGAGTTACTTCATGAACATCCAGAATGTGATTCTATCAGATCTTATAATAATTTTTTGGTATATGATAATTCTATCAGCACAATCAGTTAAGTTTTATTTATATGTTGATCGATGATTTTTTATTTATTTTATACGAATCGAAATTATAATGTTTTATATTAATAAATTTATTATTAGTTATATATATTTTATATTATTATTATTGTAATAAATTTATTAAATATGTGTGTTATCTATAGGTTCATCATCAATTTTTTTTTGTAATTCTATTACTAAAACTTGGGTTCCTCGGTCTTCTAATGTTGGAGTTTGTTTAAACGAGCCCGTTGGTTTTAAAGGTAATTGATATTTGTATCGTTCATTTATGCAAAAAAAAATTATTTGTTATATACATTATAAATTTTCCGTTATTAATATACTATATTCATAAATTTGTTAGTATATATAGGCTATATTGATATAATTATTAATATATGTATTTGATTGATTTATATCTATTATTTGTAGGTCCATGTCGAAATTTTTATGGATTCTATCAACAGGACCTGGGTTCTTCGATCTTCTTTTTTTCGGATTATCTTTAAACGAATCTATTAGGTTTGGAGGTAATAAGTTATTTATAGGAAAATTTGCTAAATTGGGTCAAAATTACCCATGTCTTGTCCTTTTAACCTTTTTTCTAAAATTTGTCCTAATACCCATTTACTTTAAAATTTATACATTTTTAACTTTCCTTTTTATTATTAACTAAAGTAACCCATCAATTAATTATTAACCCCCCAAAAAAACTCTCAAATCCCTAATTTTATCACACTAGTTCGAGAGTCCCAATAGGCATTCTTCGAAGAGTAGACCAGAAGAAGATTGGTAGATATGACGGTAGAAAATGTTTTCAGCAACATGTAGAGCGAAGAACAAACGGTAGAGTATATATTCTAGTTTGCAAGGATTATATAGAAGTGGTAGTAGTTGTTTTCTACCAAAGAGTAGATCAATAGATAAGTCGTAGAATTATCAATCTATTAGTGGTGGAAATAATGAATAATTCAGAATATACATTATGCAAACCGTATATCAACTTTTTAAACAAAATTTAAAATTTTGGTTTTTCAAAAAAGTTGTTTAGAACCAATCATATAAGTCAATAAAAACTTATTATTATTTTTCACCTTTTTAAAAAATTAAAAACAATTTTTTGATATTTTTTTCTTTTAGTTAAAGGCTATTTTAGAGAAAATTTGAAAAAAGACGGAAATGTGTATTAGGACAACATATCTGATATTTGGGGGTATTTTGGCAAATCTCCCTTATTTATATTGTTCATATTATAAATATTTATTTAAATTCCTTTTATTCTTTTACTTAAAATGCATATGTAAATATTATGATGTTATATATTATTGAAATTATTGATACTTACAACTATTTTATTTACTATCATTAATAATTTTAATGTATTTTGTAAGGTTTGTTTTCAAGATTTTTATAGAACTTTATGACGAGAACATCGGTTCCTCGACATTCTATGTCGAATTAGGTTTAAACGAATCTATTAAATTTGAAGGTAAATTAAATATTTACATCGTTTGTTTATATGAAATATATATTCATTAAATAAATTATATAATTTATATTTGTTAAATTTATTTATCATATTTATTGATTATAGGTGTTTCGTCGAACTATTCAGTTCTTAAATTATATGCAAAAGATTCTTTTGATTTTGAAGGTCATTAAATAATTATAATTTCTTTATATAATATTTAGATTTACTAATTTTGCCATATTTTTATATATTATGTTGTTATTTTCATTTATTTATATAATATATTTTCATCAACTTATAAACGTTATTAAAATAACTAGTGATCGATGTTAGTTAATCATAACATGTTTTTGATACTCTTTTTCCTCTTTATTGTGTATATATTTCCCATGTATATTTATATATTCTAATTATTAAAAATTTGTTATTAAATTTGTATTCGATGTGTTTATTTAGTTTTGTAGGTTTACACAGAAACGTTGATATATTAAATCTTTGACGATTGTACGAGTTAATTTACCTCTTTTTTTATTATTTTCGTGAGATTTCATTGTTGGTGTTTAAATTTATTATGATTTTAATAAAATACTTCTATTTATGGTTTATTATTTATAATTTTTTACATAGTCTTTTTATATATTATCCAAGTTTATTAACTATGTTCCTAAATAAATAATAATCACGTGGTGTATAACAATGACACATAAAAATATTTTCTTATATATTAAATCGGAAGTAACTTTGCTTATTTTTCGTACATAGAGTAATTTTCAGCTTAGTCGTAAAAAAAAACTTACGTGGCAAAACGTGGCAATTTTTTTTTTTTTTTGTATTAATTTATGTATGTAGATAATCTATAGGTTAGTAAGATTTTATCACAAAATATATTCTATTCTCTAGATTTTTCTAGAATATTCTCTAAATTCATCATATAAATAGACCTCTCCTACGACCTCAAACTCATTCACATGTGCTCATAGAAGTCTATAATTATGTTTTTTTCGTCTGTTTTTTTTTCGATAGATTTTTTTTTTGTTGTTTTGGTTTTATTAGATTTGAGTTGTTTCTAATATAATTGTGGTCGGAATTTCATATATGAAATTAGTTTGTGTGGTTATACATCAACTAATAGAGAATATGATCCTGTTAATTGATCATTACATATCTTTATTCCAAACTGTTGTTGTATGATGAGGCATGAATTAATTAATTTATGACTATTTTGACTCATTATGTTAGATGCACTCGATCGTAAAAAATATAATTTGTTACATTCGTTCATGATTACATATTTTTTTTAATAATGGGTTATCGTATTATGTTTTGTTATTATTATAGGTTAATATGTCTCGATTGCTTATTGGTCATGGCCGTCGTGTTATGATTCGTTCCTATAATCGATGCTTGGTTTTTGACAACTTCATCAACACACATGGTTAGTTTTTTTTTACGTATTCAAATATTTTTGTTTATTAATTATAATTAGTGAGATAATAATGTTTTAATTTTAGGTTTAGCATCACGATTCGTATGGAATAGTATACTAAAAAAGTGGAAACCTCCACCTTCGATTTTTGAATTATATTTAGACGACAATATAAATATCACAGGTGATTGTTATATAATTTTAGTTGATTTTATATTATATTTTATAAACAAATATAAAATATTATCAATATCTACATATACATCTATAGATAATTTTAATATATAAATTTATCGTATTACATATATTATTATATATATAATAGTTTTTAATTTTTTATAATAAATTTTATATCATATTTGATTAAAAAATATAAAATATTATCTTTTACTACATATATATCTATATATAAATTTAATATATAAATTTATCGTGATATTGTATTATATTTAGTTATTTATATTATTTTTATAATTAATAACTATTGTATTTCATTGTTGAATTTCAATTTTTTGTTTTTTAGAATCACCGGGAAACGTGACTACATTGATTGATAATATTAGTGTTATATTATCTTTAAAATTTATTAGAGACATCATTCATATGGATATAATCAGTATGCTATTTTTATTCTTTATTTGTTTTAATTTACTGTATTAATTTTGCTATACTGATATATTATATTTTTAATATCATTATTATTTATTTATTATTGATATCAAAAGTGATTGTTATATAATTTATTTGATATATTTAAATTTAGAATCGTTTATAATAAATTTGATATTAGATTCGAATAACAAAATATATAATGTTATCTTTATCTATATATATATATATATATATAAATATAATTTTATGTATTATCGTGATAAAATTAGTTATTTATGTTATAATTGATATTAAATTACTTGATATAATTCGAGTAAACGTATTTACATTACTTGATATAATTGATATTATATTCTCTTTAAATTTGGTATTATATTCGAATAACAACATATACAATATTATCTTTATATATATATATATATATATATCTTTAAATATATTTTTAAATATAAATTATACGTATTATTGTATTAAATTATTTATTTATATTATTTTTATAATTTATAACTATATTTTTATTTGTTAAATTGTGATTTTATGTTTTTAGGTTCGATGGGAAACATTTCTACATTACTTGAGATTATTGATGTTAGATTCTCTTTAAAATTTGTTAGAGACGTTATGTATATGGATATCACTAGTATGTTATTTTTATTGTTTATATGTTTTAATTTACTGTATTAATATTGTATTATCAATATATTCTATGTTTTTATATTGTTAATTTAATATATTATATTAATTTTGTTGTAATATATACTATAATTGTTTAAATTGATGGTTAAAATATATGTTCATGTTGATTTAAAAAATTTGTTAGTATTCTATTCAATAAAACTTAATGAAATAAATTAAACAATTATCAAGTTTAATTTAACTTAATTATATTTAAGATTTAAATTTATATCGAAAATTGATGACAGTTATAAGAAATGATTGAAACGTTAACTATTGAACCGATATAAACTGAATATATGATTTGTCAATTCAGATAAAAATTGCTAATTAATTAAATTATAATAAGATAATTCATATAATTTTCTATTGGTCGAATCGGTTGGAATCGACATATTTTTGTATATCCCAATTTTTTGTATAGTTGTGGAAACAATATAGTTGATTATTCGGTTTAATCGAATTTTTGGTTAGTTTGTTTATGTTTTTATCTGAAAATTATATCATAATATATTTTATCTACTGATTATATATTAAATTTTTTATTTATATAGTAGTTTATTATTACGTTATTTTTTAAATATTTTATGGTTGATGTTTTAATTAGTTTTAATTATTTTTAGTATAATTATTGTGTTAATTACTTATAATGTCTTATTTGATATGGTGATAATTATGATATAATTTTTTTAAAAACATATTAAAATTTGTTAGTATTCTATTTAATAAATAAAATATATTTGTGATGTGTTTAAATTTGTATGGCTTATAAAAATTTAATTTCTATTATCATATATTTTTATCTAAACTTAATATATATTTTTTATATTATGTGGTTTAAACCAAATACCATTGATTTTGTTTTGTATCAGGTCGACAATATTTTTTATTTATTGCATCTTCGGGTTCACGGCGTATGGATTACTTGGTTTTTGATTGCAACATTATTGTTGATATTGATAGTATGTTTTATAATTGTATTATTTTTGATGAAAATAATGGTTCATCTCATATGATTTATCGGCATGAATGACTTGTTTTATAAACGAATGGTTTATATTTTTTATTTTATCTTTAATAAATTTTGTTAGTTTATATTGTTTTGATTTTGTTTGTTATTTAAACAATTAAAACTTACAATTTTTTACTTTTCATCCCTTTTTTTATAACTTCTATGTCTTCTTCGACCATCTCCTATGTTTCTTTCTTATTCTCGATTGATTGAAATAGTTTAATATGATTTAATGAACGTATATAATTACCGATAATCGATTTTTACATTGTTTAAAAAATAAACGTCGAATTTTTTATTTTTTATTTCTCGATATGGCAAACAGAAATTAACAATTTTAATTATAATTTTTTTTTATTGTGTGATTAAGTATAGTATAAAATAAATTAATTTAGTTTATCATGTTATTATTCAATTTATGCAACTTTTCGTATTATTAATGAACAAAATAAATTCTAACGTCTTAAAAATAATCACTTTATATATATATATTTTAAAACAATGTTATCGTAATAAATTACATAGATATAATCACCAATAATCTGAATTTTTAAAATATCCTCACAGGCAAGATAAAATTAATATATAAATATATATATATATATATATATATATGTATATATATATGTATATATATATATGTATATTTTTTGTATGATTCATATTCTTGATTCGTTCATATATAACTTTAGGGGGTTTAAGATTATGATAATATCTCACTATTTAGTATATTATATGTTTTTAATTCAGTTTAATTTATTTGTAATTATATGATAATTAATATTATATTTATTAAATTGTATCAATTATTTGTTAATATATTGTCTTTTTTGTATATTTGTTGATAATTGATATTCGTATCTTGAAGAATAGTCGATCAATGTATTTTTAAATTTATTTCGATTATTCATCGATAGTTGTTATTCCAAAACAAATGTTATATAAATATAAACAACACTTTTTTGGTATATATTTTTAATAATTTTATTTTTTTAATTATTATAACAATTTGATAAACATAATAATATATTTATGTTTATCTTTAATCTAATAAATATTGTATATTATGGATCTAAAACTAAAATATATAATTTAGATATTGTTATGCGTTATAAATATCATATGAGCTCTATATTTTTTCATATACAATATTTTCGTTAGTGAGCTAATGTCTTATTTTCTTTATATGGTTAACCATAACTCAGATCATCGGTTGTCTTTCACTGATGTTACTCTTTTAAATCCTCGATTTTATGAGTGGAGAACTCGTGTTAAAGTCCTGAGGATATTCGATCACTTTGATTATGAATATGAGACTTTAGAACTCATATTGTCAGATGAACAGGTTTAGCCAAAATATTCGATTCATTTATTAATCTTCGTTTGATTTATATATGTATTTAACTAATTTCTCATTGTTATATAAGGGAACCATATACAAGCAACCATTAAAAAAGAGTTTATTGCACATATACGATCTAAATTTGAAGAGAGTGATTGGATTATATTGTCTGACTTCAAATTAGTTTTTGTTACTGGCGATTTCCGTCCGACCATACATGATTTCAAAATCGTGTGGAAACCGACGACAACTTTTAGAAGAATTTCATCTAGGGGTGATAACAGTTATTTCAATTTTAATTATTTTGATGATATCAATAATGGAATAATTGATATGTGTTACTGTGTGGGTACGTTTTTGTTACCATATATCATAATTTAAATTCGTCTTTTATAATTTAATTTATTTTATATTTATCTATAAATAGATTTAATCGGACAAGTTAACATTGGTAGATTCGTTGGTCGTTAGTGACTTACATTAGTGGATCTGTTGTTCATCGCTCATCATGCTTTTATCAAAACATAGATATCTTGCACCTAAGCGTACGTATTGTTGCCATATATCTTAAGGTTGTCAATTTAGTTGGCTTATTGGATGTTTATTTATAAAATCACAGGAGGTGTTAAAAAACGGAATTTTTATGCACCTGTTACGCCTCCACAACGATCCTTATATGGTCGTAATACACGTGTCACAAATCCATGGGGAAATAGTTTCAAGCAAGCGAGACATCAACATATACTTATTTTTTTTTAAAAATGAAGAATTATTATAATAACGACATAGGTTAGTAAATTTCGTTACAGCGTATGTTCTAGGTATATATGTATATATATATATATATGTGCAATGTTATTTACATTAACTTTGTGATGTTTCTTAAAAATATCTTAAATTATTTTTACATTATATATATAGTTGTACGTAAATATATATATATATATATATATATTTATATATATAATTTTATTTCTGTATTTATAATAATAATTTCAGGTACACCTACTTCACAAGATAAAGACGATGATTTTGTATGCTTCATTGCAACTGATTCTGATCGTGAAGACGAAGAACAAATCAATACTGATAACCTTCCGGATAGTGATGTTCGAACTTTCGTTTCTAATAACACATGTATGGTACCGCAACCAATCACAGGTAATATAATATTGTCGTTGTATAATTTTAATATTTTATTAATATGTTTAAATTTTATATATAATTTTATAAGTGGTTTTATGTGTATTTAGAAACAGGATATGTTGACGATGGAGATCCTATATTTTTATGTGGGCATTGCTATGCGTATATGTGGTATGGAGAAAGTATTAATAAAAGAGCGAAGAAGGCTGAACTGATATTCAGTTTTTGTTGTCATAAAGGAAAAGTTAAACTCTCGGTTATGAAAACTCCTCCCAAGACATTATTGGCGTTATTATATAATAGTTCAGAAGAAATTTGCAAGAATTATAGAGAGTTTATACGAACTTATAACATGATGTTTTCTTTCACTTCTCTGGGTGGGAAAGTAAATCACGCTATTAACGATGGGCAAGGTCCTTATTTGTTCCAGTTATGTGGTGAGAACTATCATCTTATGGGTGATATATTACCTGGTCCTGGTGAAGATCCAGCTTTCTTGCAACTTTATATACATGATACCATGAACGAAAGTTTTAACCGAATCAAAGCTTATGGGTAACGAATAATTTATATATTTTGTTTTAATTTATATTTTTATATATTTTTCATATGGTTATCATATGTGGTATAAAACATTTTAATAACTTTTTATTTTTGTAGAAAAAATAGTTCGCAAGAAAAGTTAAAGATAGATGTGGTTGATAGACTGAAAAAAAAGTTGGATACCCATAATAAACATGTTANATGTTGGATACCCATAAAAACATGTTAAGACATTTAGGTCTGTCAGGGAGAAGTTTCAGTCTGGTGTTTGTGTTGAAGGAGTTAGGTTAGTGTTGTCTAGCGACAGGAAGTCAGATGGACGTACACATAATCTTCCAACTGAGAACGATGTTTCCGCTTTAATCCCAGGAGATTTTCGTATAGCACCGGACTCTCGTGACATCATCATAGAAACTAGGTCTGGCAAGTTACAGAGAATTAGTGAATTACATCCGGCATATTTAGCATTGCAATATCCGCTATTATTTCCATATGGCGAAGATGGATTCCGTTTGGAAATAAATATTGGATTTATTGATACTCCAGGACGAAAAAGACTTAATGTAACAATGCGTGAGTTCTTTGCTTATCGTATACATGATAGGTTGGGTGAAGCGCCGACCATTGTTATGTCCGGTAGATTGTACCAGCAATTTTTGGTTGATGCATATACAATGATTGAATCAAATAGGTTGCGATATATTTGGTTTAATCAAAGCAATCTGCGATCTGAAAGCTCCGAAAAAATTGTTGAATCTGCTAATCAAGGTGATGATCGTATATCTGACAAAGGTAAACGCGTTGTTATACCTGCAACATTCACAGGTGGTTCTAGATATATGATGCAACATTATTTGGATGCGATGGCTATTTGCAAATACTATGGTTTCCCTGATTTTTTTATTACTATCACGTGTAATCCTAAATGGCCAGAGATAACTAGATATATGAAAAAATATAATTTAAAAACAGAAGATCGTCTGGATATATATTGTATGATTTTTAAAATAAAACTTGATAGTCTTGTGCAAGAATTAACGATAACAGGCACTCTTGGGTCGGTTAACGCAGTTAATTCTCTGATTATTACTTATTATATATTATTTTGTTGAATAATTATGTATTTTTTTCAGCCATGTATACGATTGAATTTCAAAAACGAGGATTTCCTCATGCACATGTGGTTATCTTTTTGAAACCAGATTCTAAAATGCCGACCGGAGATGATATTGACAGGTTTATTTCTGCAGAGATACCGGACAAAGATTTAGAACCTTACCTATATGAGGTTATTAGCGAATCAATGATTCATGGGCCATGTGGAAATGCTAACAAACTTAGTGTTTGTATGCAAGATGGAAAATGTTCAAATTTTTTTCCCAAACCTTACAGTATGATTACTAAAATCGACGATGGTGGGTTCCCTATGTATAGGCGTTGCGACAATGGGAGGTTTGTTAATAAGAAATGATTCAATTGTGATAACAGATATGTTGTTCCGTACAACAAAGAATTATCAATACGTTATCGTGCTCATATTAATGTCGAATGGTGCAATCAGACTAGAGCTATAAAATATCTATTCAAGTACATCCATAAAGGTCCATATTATGTTCGAGCTTCCATTGAGAAAGATGGTGACAATATTAATAATATTGATGAAGTCAAGAAGTATTTCAATTGCAGGTATGTATCCATATTTTTTATATCATAGTTAGTATCGTATACTTATTTTTCTAATATATAACAAGTTAAATTTTTTAAAATATTTGGACGTATATATATAGGATTCATTTTTATTTATTTAATATAATAAAATATTAAGATAATATCATCGAGATAATTTGACAATAATAAGTTATATTTATATAAATCGACTAAATCTAATAAGATATCGATATAAAATCATCTAGATTTGATCAAATTCTTATAATATCAATATATTTTGTTTGTTATAATCATGTAATAATGATTAAAATTTTATTTATTTGAAAATATAATATACTTATCGTTAATTGAGGAATAAGCTAATCAACAACAATACTAATGAATTTGGTAAACATTTAATTTTAAATAATATATAAATTTGTATATCATATTTAATTACGCTATTATTTTTTATATTTTCATATATTACGTTTAATTGTATATTATTTTATGATATTTTATACTTTTAATTATTAAGTTTGATATTTGTATTATTTCAGATATATTTCTGCGTGTGAATCTACTTGGAGAATACTTGCGTTTCCTACGCAATATCGCACCATCTTCGTTATTAAGTTGTCGTTTCATTTACCTGATCAGCAATTACTTGTTTATAACGAGAACGATCCAATAGATGACGTGTTGAATCGTAAATCGGTTAGTACATCTAAATTTATATCTTGGTTCGAATGTAACAAGATATATGCAGAAGCTAGGAATCTTACTTATTCAGATTTTCCCACTAAATTTGTGTGGAATCTGGCACAACGTACTTGGAAACCACGTACGAGAGAATTTGCTATCGGTAGAATTACCTATGTTCCACATTCCTATGGAGAACTTTATTATTTGAGAGTGTTATTAAATATAGTCAAAGGACCAAGAAATTTTGATGAGATCCATACTCTCAATGGCAAACTATATTCTACGTT
Organism: Iberis pinnata; assembly: GCA_900406425.1. Classification (NCBI taxonomy): domain Eukaryota; kingdom Viridiplantae; phylum Streptophyta; class Magnoliopsida; order Brassicales; family Brassicaceae; genus Iberis; species Iberis pinnata. Next base: position 14,987 of record OVBE01007395.1, read on the forward strand.
TAAAGATACATGTTATGCATTGGGGCTATTAGATGACGATAAGGAATATATAGAAGCTATTAAAGAAGCGAGTTTATGGGCTTCTGTCAAGTATTTACGAAAATTATTTGCAATAATGTTGCTTTCTCATAGTGTGGCTGCTCCATTGAGCGTTTGGAATTCTACTTGGGATTTATTGTCTGAAGATATATTATACATGAAACGGAAGATAAAAAATAATAAAGGTACATATTATATAAACATCACTTATTTTTATGTAAATAACATTATTAAATTATTAATTGTAAATTTAAATTTTGTTTTTCAGATTTGATTCTAAGTGATGACCAAATCAAAACGTTTTCTTTGATCGAAATTAATGCATTGTTATGATTAAACAATGTTAAATTATCTGACTGCAATATGCCAGTTCCAGATGATATCTTAGATGATGATGGAATCAATCCGTTTATTGGACGAGTTAAGTTATGATCGTGCCACTATGCGAATTCTGCATGATAGATTGTTGACTACGGCAATGAGTGAAAAATTACAAATATACAACAAGATTCTTGATGCAGTAAAACAAGAATCATGTCGTATGTTTTTTGTTTGTGGGTTTGGTGGCACAGGAAAAACGTATTTGTGGAGATTGATTGGTTCTTTTCTTAGATCCGAAGGTCTTATTGTTCTGAATGTCGCATCCAGTGGAATTGTTGCGTTGTTATTACAAGGTGTTCGAACAACGCATTCTCGGTTTTCAATACCTATTACAGTGAACGAATTTACAATGTGTTCATTCGGTGCTGGTTCGCAGCTCGCACAGCTAATTGCACAGACAAATCTTATTATTTGGGATGAAACTCATATGATGAGTAGGCATTGTTTTGAGACATTGGACCATACCATGCGTGATGTCCTTAAATGTGACAAACCTTTTGGTGGTAAAGTTTTCGTACTTGGTGGCGATTTTCGACAAATTTTACCGATTGTTACTGTAGGTGGTAGAGTCGAAACAGTTATGAATACTATAAATTCGTCACTGTTATGGGATCAGTGTAAGGTTCTTAAGCTCACTAAAAACATGCGACTCCATGCTGGATTAAGTATTAGTTATTCTTTGGATATTGAGACATTCTCAAAATGGATTCTTTACATAGGTGATGGAAATATTGGTAAAGATGACTGTCCAATTGACATTCCTAATGATCTCCTTATTAAAGATTGTGATGATCCATTAAAAGCTATTGTCAGCGAAGTATATGGAGATTCATTTACAGATCAACACGATCCTATATTTTTTCAGAAGCGAGGTATATTGAGTCCAACCAACCAAGATGTGGCTAATATTAATGAATACATGCTGTCACAATTGCCAGGTATTAATGTTCAGTATTGCTCTTCGATTTTTTCAAAACATAAATTTTTTTAATATTATTATAAAAACAAATTTGTTAGATTTAGATAAATGTTTAAACCACTATAACAAACATGAGAAATTATTAAATATTTGTGTTTATCTTATTACGTAAAATACCGTTAAAAATAATCTAATGTTACGTTTAACTCGTGCATAGATCAATTTATCGATAATATTATTGGATCTCGAGTCGTTAGAATCAAAAATTTAATTTTATGTTAAAATAGTTGTTATTATCAAAATATGTATTGGTTTAATTTCACCGTATATTAATATTGCCATGTTTATAATATGCAAATTTTACATTTTGATATGTTTATTTATATTATTGAGTTGTGAAATTAAATTTTATATGATAATTGTTAATTATATTTTTTATGATATTATATAGGTGAAGAAATATGTTATTTGAGTTCAGACAATATCGATAAATCAGACAAAGGAAAATATGATGACCTGTCGTATTCGCAAGAATTTTTAAATAGTGTGAAAAGTTCTGGACTGCCGAATCACGAGTTAAAGTTGAAGGTTGGATCACCTATAATGTTACTTAGGAATATCGATCCAAAATGTGGTTTGTGTAATGGAACTCGATTGATTATCATGCAACTCGCTGCTCATGTCATAGAAGTAAGACTTATAACAGGTGATCGTGTGGGTGATAAAGTTTTGATACCGCGAATGTTTGTATCTCCTCCTGAAGCACATTTTCCTTTTAGAATGAAAAGAAGACAATTTCCAATCACAATAGCTTTTGCGATGACGATTAATAAAAGTCAAGGTCAGACTTTGGAACACGTTGGTGTTTACTTGCCTAAACATGTGTTTACCCATGACCAATTGTATGTTGCTTTGTCTAGAGCGACATCACAGAGAGGATTGAATATATTAATTACAGATGGTGAAAGTAAACCGGGTGATAAAACATATAATGTTGTTTACACTGAGGTTTTTCAAAACGTGTAGTTTTAATCAGAAATTGTTGAATTTTGGCTTTTATATTTTATAGACTTTTTATGAAATATATCTAATTTATTATGGTTATAAAATAAATCCAATTAACCATATAATAAATTATACCGATAATGTTATATTTAAATAAAAAATAATTAGTGATTCACATATATAAAAAAATCAATATATCTAAATATATATGATTATCACTGTTTTATTTATTAACATATTCAATAGTATTTAGTATTATAATAATTTATATAATATGAATATTTGAGTTATTATCCTCCTTAAGATAATGTTATCAAGTTTTAAACTATGTGCAATATATTTTATGTATTTATTGATTAATATTATGTCAAGTATAGTCAATTATTTAGAGTTTTGATAAATTTATAACATATAATATAATTGATACGAATAATTTATTTAATATATTTTAAACGACGTATTGCATAAATAATATATGAATAGTAACAAAAAAATATATAAATCATTAGCAGTAACAAATAATTAAATTTTTAGTGTCGAATAAGATTATAAATTAGTATATTAAATACATCGAATCATATTATTCAATATATGATACGAAATAATTGTGTAATTTGAGAATATAGTTTAATTTATAAAATGTTAATAGTTTAAAATAAAATACATAATTAGGTTGACGAATATTGGTCGTTATAATATACATATTATCTTATTTTGTAAAGTATTTATTTTGTTATCTGTTTAATATTATAAATATAGAAGATACATACAAATAATTGTTGTTATTTTACTATATTAGCGTGAATAAATGATTTTATTATCATATTTGTATTTTTTTATTTGATTTATATGTTGTATATCAATATTATAATAACAAGATATAATCGTATCTATTATTAACTGATTTATTATATTCAATGCATGTTTAATATAATAAAATATACTTGATATATATTATATTATTTAAGTAATAAATGGATAATATCAGTATAATATTATTTTATATTTGGATATATATTAATATGTCATAATTTGATATTATAAATCGATAATTACTTATTATTATATTAATTCATTTTCTATAATATATATTTAAAATTAATATTTTTTGTAAATGAATCGATTTTTTTTTTTAATGAATAATTTTCGCGATTTATATATAATTATACTGTTAGTTTAATCAAACTAATGTAAAACTAATA
>OVBE01007396.1:0-18530 GCA_900406425.1 Iberis pinnata
TTATGAAATAGTATTTTATAAGTATTAGTTACAAATTTGGTTTGGTCTAATGTTATTGAGTTAGTGTTGAATGGACACATGTCACATTACTAAGGTACACGAAGAAAAAAATCTTAAAATATTACTCCCTCCGTTCCTGAAAGGAGGATGTTTGAGAATTTTCACGTAGATTAAGAAAAGTAACTTTTACTTTACTTTATGCCTTCCTTTTAAAGTGTTTTCACCTAAAACAGCATCTTTTGGAAACAAAACTAAATTCTAAAACATCATTTTTTCAGGAACGGAGGGAGTAGTAAAGATATGTTGTTTATGATTCTTGTGCAATAATAGATTAGTTGGCTTTGTCTTATATTATTTGGTTTGGTCTAATATTATTTGTTTAGTGTTAAAAGATGGACACATGTCACATTATTAGAGCACAAGAAGAAGAAATTTTTTAAATATTAGTAAAGATTTTGATATTAAAACTCTTAATATAGATATAAGATGTTAATAAAGTATATTATTTTAATAAAAATAGTTAAAAATTATGAAATACTATTTTATAAGTATTAGTTACAAATTTGGTTTGGTCTATTGTTATTGGGTTAGTGTTGAAATGGTGGATACATATCACATTACTAAGGTACATGAAGAAAGAATCTTAAAATATTAGTAAGGATATGTTGTTTATGATTCTTGTGCTATATTAGATTATTTGGATTGGTTTTTATATTATTTGGTTTGGTCTAATGTTATTGGTTTAGTGTTAAAAGAATGGACACATGTCACATTATTAGAGCACAAGAAGAAAAAAAAACTTTAAAATATTAGTAAAGATTTTGATATTACATCTCTTAATATTAAGAGATATAAGGTTTTAATAAATAAAGTGTATTATTTTAATTAAAAAATAACTAACACAAAATAAAATTTTGTTACAAATTATAAATCCAAAATGTTTGTGAAGTAAAGTTAGCATATTAATATATATATATATATATAGTTATAGAAATGGTCTTTTATTTTTCAGTTTTTAATTCGAATGCAAATTTTAGTTAAAATAATGAAATGGTATTTTATAAGCATTAGGTACACATTTGGTTTAGTCTAATGTTATTGGTTTAATGTTAAAAGGGTGGATATATGTCACATTATTAGAGCAAAAGAAAAAAAAATCTTAAAATATTAGTAAAGATATGTTGTTTATGACTCTTGTGCTCTAATAGATTATTTGGTTTAGTCTAATATTATTGGTTTAGTATTAAAAAGTTGGACACATGTCACATTATTAGAACACAAGAAGAAAAACTTTTAAAATATTAGTAAAGATATATGTATATAATAACAAGTGAGCTAATAAATAAAACTAAATGTTTGTGTTCTAGTACTTACCATATTTGAGGAAGAATCGTCATATTCGTCCAGACTATATATCGATTCCCTTTGATCGCAGAATTACAAAATCATTTTCCTCGCTTTAGATCCATTAAAAAACTCGGTGAGTGGACGCTTATATATATTTTTTTAAACAGGGCATTATGTTTGCTGCATCGGAAACCTCAGCCGTGACAATAGAGTGGACGATGTCGAGTTTGTTAAATCATCCAGAGTTATTGCAAAAACTAAAACTAGAAATCGATGAAAAAATCGGACAAGACCGTTTAGTCGAAGAATCAGACATATCAAACCTACCTTATCTCCAAAACATTGTGTCTGAAACACTAAGGTTATACCCAACGGCTCCTCTTCTTGTGCCAAGATTAGCCGTAGGGGACATCAAGATTGGAGGATACGATGTGCCACGTGATACTATGATAATGGTGAATGCATCATGCATGGAGTATTCACAGGGATCCAGAACTTTGGACCGAACCAGAAAGATTCAATCCAGACAGGTTTGATAATAGAGGAGGAGGAGAAAAAGACGATGTTCGCAATCTGATAGCGTTTGGAAGTGGACGTAGAATGTGTCCAGGAGTTGGATTAGCGAACAAGATTGTGACTTTGGCTGTAGGATCTTTGGTTCAATGTTTTGAGTGGGAAAGAGTAAACGGCGAAGAGATTGATATGACTGAGGGTCCAGAGATGGCAATGCGTAAGGTGGTGCCATTAAAAGCTATGTGTAAACTTCGACCCGTTATGAATAAGCTTCTTGTTGGCTCAAAGGTTTAGTTATATGTTACATTCATATATATGTCCCACTTTAATGCGTTTATACAGCCAAATCTATCTAATGTGTAATGCCAATAAATTGATATCCTAGCCTTTTGTTTATCATCCTCTAATCCATTTTTAATATATATTCCTTCTGTTTTTAATTATATGATGTTTTAATTTTTTAAGAAAACATATTAAGAAAGCACAATTATTTTTATACATAAATACATTGTTTTTCAAAATGAACAATTTTCTATGATTTTAAACTAATAGTATTTTAATAAATTTACAAATTCTCAGTTAATGTATATTGAAATTTATAGCTAAAGCTGCATTGAAATATGAAAAAAATATACAAGTCTTTTCTATTTCTAGTAAATGTATTAATTACGATTGAAAATTTTAGGTGAACAAAAAAGTTTTCGATAATATGATTTGGTTAATTATTTTGACTAAAACATATTAGTTCAGTTGGTTTAAATGTGGTCGTAGGTGATATTGTGTTTTTGAATTTGATTCTCAATAGAGGGAAGAATATTTCTAAAGGAAATAAACTAACTCTGAGCCCACAAAGTTAGGACCTAAGCTTAAACTTTTTGGTAATTAAAAGAAAACTACCTTATTGGGTCTCATTAGTTCGAGTTGCCTTCATAGTCACCTTAATGTAATAAGTTAGTTTTATTTTTGGGATTCGTAGTTTATGTTTTGGGCTTTTGAAACAAGAAAGGCCATAAGACAAGTTTTTTTCTCTATTATTTCTACAGAAAAAAAAAACCTTTACATGTCGCTTGGAAGACCCACTATCAATTACTAAAATCCAAAAATGGTATTAATATTATTAGCTATGTTAGAGCAGCATTATCGTTGTATTTTGGACGAATCTATAAAAAAAAAATGTCAAAGAGAGAAGAAACGGATTCTTGTTGAAATAACTGCCACGTGGCGGTTTGTTATTGGCTGGCTTTATTATTATTTTTTTTGTGGAGTGTTTTTTTTAGATGTATTTTTTAATAATTTTTTCTAGGGCTTGGCTTTTGAGTATTTGGTTCAGTTCCGGTTCTTCAGATCCTAAATTCGAATACCCAATTGATATTTTTCTAATATTCGGTTCGGTTCTTGTCGGTTCCGGATCGGTTCGGTTCCACTTTTTGTATTCATGATTTTGTGTAGGGTTAGACTTTCAGATATTCGGTTCGGTTCCGGTTCTTCAGATCCTAAATTCGAATACCCAATTGATACTTTTCTAATATTCGGTTCGATTCTTGTCGATTCCGGATCGGTTCGGTTCCACTTTTTTTTATTCATGATTTTGTGTAGGGTTAGACTTTCAGGTATTCGGTTCGGTTCCGGTTCTTCATATCCTAAATTCGAATACCCAATCGATACTTTTGTAATATTTGGTTCTATGTCGGTTTCGAGTATCTCAGACCCGAAATACAAAAAAAAATATCCAAAATTTTCGGTTCTATGTCGAATTTTGGTTTTATGTCTAAATATTAATGCATTAACTTGTTAGTTTCATAAAATTTATGTTCAAATAATTCATAAAATTTATGTTCAAATATTTTAAATTAAAAATTATAATTACAAAAATTATATTCTTTTATTCTAAAGATCCACCACTTGATATTAATCTCCTAAAAAAGAAAAGTTTTTTTAACTTTTCTCTAATTCTTAATTAATTAATAAATTAATTTTAAAAACCTTAATTTGGGTTTTACCAATAATCTTACTCTTATATTCTAAAATAGTCAACTTATTGGTAATATATTTTAGATACTGTATTATATTAGTTATGTATATATTGTTATTTTATATTATATAAAGAATAGTACTACCAAAAAATTTAAGAGACATTCTTTAATGAAAAATAATAGCCGTATAATAGTAATAATATTCCATCTAACAAAATTCTTTAGATACAAATGTGGTCAAAAATAAGAAAACAAAATATCTGGCAAAACAGAGACTTACTTACTAGATACATTTCTCTTTTATATATAATCGAATTGTCAAGAAAAGCTTCCCGAAAAAATCTTAAAGTAGCAGCCACTAGCTATCATTTTCATCGATGTGTCTGTTTACTATGAAGTGTGTCAGATTTTGTTTAAGAAAAATGAATCAAGAATTATATTATTGAAAGAAATGCTTGTTTACAAGATAATCTATTATTTTATATCTCTTTCATGCCGACCTTGAAATTTTGAGGCCTAAAACAAAATTTAAAAAATTAAAATTAATATTTTATATATTTTTTATAAGACCACTATATATAAAAAGTTTTAAATTTTAGGATTTATAAAATATGAGATCAAACTTATAAAAATAGAGACTATAAATGAATATTTCATCTCGTTATGTCTCAGGCCAGTTTCTGGACCAGTCTTGAAATTTTGAGGATTTAAAAAAAAAATTAAAAAATTAAAACTAATATTATATAATTTTTTGGAACCGTTATATATATAAAATTTTAGTGCCTATAAAATAAGATATAAACAAATATTTCATCTTGTTGTGTTCTGGATCGGCCATAATCTATATATATGTATCATTTAATTAAATGCCACAATGCTATCAATCTTTTCTTATAAAAAAATTCAAATGAGGATGTGACTACTTTTTTCATCTTTATTCATCGAAATCAAAATTTTATGTAGTTTAGTTATTTTACTTTATAAAAATTAGTTATATATTAGATATTTTTTTTTGTGGGGAAAGGAGTAAAAGACCTTTCCAGCCGAATAAAAACTAAAAATAAAAAATTACAAAGTTATAAGTTTTTGGCTCACAAAACTTATTAATATCTGAAACTCTAATTGAATCTACTACTATAAGATAATTAACTAACAACTAAAAACCTAATGGTAAAGAAAAAACATGGTTCATTAAGTTATCTGTCAAAACGATTTACTTTCTTGTACACATGAGAAACATAAACTATTCCGTCTTTTTTTAAAAAAATTATAGCGCAAATATGCTAGGAACGACAATGGATGAGAATCTTGAACACTTCCCTGGAGAAATCCCATAACCATCTTCGTACCAACCTCTAACTCCAACCGTCTCACCTCATGCTTCTAAACAACATACAGTCCATAGTATATACTCCAAAGCTCTGCCATAGGTGCCGAGCATATTCCGATATACTATGGATTGGATCTTACCTATATAAATGTGACAACAACAAAAAACAAAATATTTTTGTTTAATGAAATAAAAAATGGAAAAAGGTTAAAAGTAAATATTAATATAGTTGTAGTTGGAATTGGAATTGGATTTCACTCGGATCAATATCTAGAAATTTTTTTTCTTTAACAAAAATAAATCTAGAAATTAAATTCAATCAATGCTACAAAAATTCCAATAAAGAACATGAAATACATAAATAAACTTATGTTTATCACACACCAGAAAATAGTGTGGCATAATTAGCTTAACATGAAAACTTCTGTGGATCAAAAACACAATAAAAATGGTGATTGGTAAGTGTTGTGGATTTATATTTTTTGATGTGAAAAGTTGGTTGTAGGAATTATTGTTGTAGCATTTTATTTTTTTGTTGTAAGATTTTAGCTATAAAAATCTTGGCGGTAGGTTTTCAAAATAAAATTATGATTGAAAAATATCAGTGATGTAGGCTTTTTTCTATGCAGAGCCAAAAAATATTTAAAGCGTAAATACTAGTGCTTTGGCTTTTTTGCTCTGCATGGCCAAGAAATAAACAAATAAAATATATTGCTTTCGAAATCAAAAATCTCCACAGAGCTTTATTAGTGAAAAATTAATGGTTTAAAAATCAAAATGGCTCTGCGGAGATTTTAAAGTACTTACCAATCACCACCAAATACGCATTAAATCGGAAGATCCGAACATTAAGATCTAAAAATCATTACATTTAATTTGATCACCTTTCAAACTAACTATATGAAGTATATAAATATCAAATGGCACCGGATTCATACACCAAATTCTTTGAGTTCACAAATCATCCTTATCTCTCATATGAGCTAATTTTTTTTATTTCTTCCGTTCCTAAAATAGATGATGTTTTAAATTTTTCACTGATATTAAGAAAACACAATTATTGTTACCATAAATACATTGTTTCCTTAATAACAATTTCTGTGATTTTAAACCAATAATGTTTTAATAGTTCGACAAATTCTCAACTAATGTGTCTTAAACTTTATAATTTGCAATTAAAATTGCATTGAAATGTGAAAAAATATCTATTTAGGAACAAAAAATTTCTTCTAAAACCATCTCAATATTGAGGAACAAAGAGAATACTAATATATTTGGCTGTTAGTTCAAATTCTTAATTAAAATAACAATTCATTCAATTTTTTTTATTCAGTGTTTACTATTCAGTTTTTACTAAAACTTTGATTTAAGTAACTGATTCGATGACGTAGTTTCTATTTTTTATTTCTAATTTTGTCACCATTTGATGACGTATTTAATAAAAGTATAATGCAAAAAAATTGAAGTTATATTTTTTAAAATGAATACATACAAAATAGTCGTGAGAATAGTATGGCGGTTTCTCTTCGTACTAATTGAGTTGATTATTCACAATTTTTGAGACCCCACAACTTTGTCCATGTGTGTGTTTTTATGACTTGATTCAATTTCAAGCCTCGACTATAGCAACATTGTGCATGTGTTCACGTGTTTTTCATGAAAATTATAGTTTGATATTTTTTTATATATATTTCAGATGTCCTGCCACTCAATTAGAGCGCAAACTAGTTATGTGAATGTCTAAATAGAATTCTACGTGTCAGTTTTTAAAATACTGCAGTCCACATATGAAATCGAACTCAAGTAGCGGTTACTTACAGCTATATAGTGTATACAGGGCCGGCCCTGATGGGAAGCTAGGGAAGCTAAGGAAGCAAGGGCTTCAGGCGCATAATTTATATAAATTTTATGGACATTAAAAGGCATCATTTTTAGCCTCTATAAGGATTCTTTGGGACGGATTCGATCATCATCTCCTATTAAAAGGCATCGTTTTTGTTCTCGACTTTAAACATCAAATAGTTTAGGACCGGCACTGAATGTGTATATAATAACTTTGAAGAAAATTACAATTTGATATCTTTTATATCAATAGTTTCTCTTTTTATAGTGTATATATAATAACTTCTCTCTTTTTTATTTATATAAACTCCTTATTATAGACTATCACAAGCTAGTTTCAAGTAATATATTGTAAAACATAAACTAGAGCTTTTTTCTTTTGATAAATGACTACTAGAGCATCTTCTAGGTGTTGTTCTTTTATAACTCAAATATTGCGGATTTTTAGTTCCAATAATTATGGGATGATGTCGGTCGTTAGATTTTTGAATTTTTTTTTGAAATATCGCTAAAAGATGTTCAATTTTTAAAAATATCACACATTCTCAAAAAATTTTAAAAATATCATTATATTGTTTTTCGCAAAATAGAAAAAGTAAATTTTAAAGATTTAAAATTAAAAAATTGGATTTAAGTTCACTAAACAGAGTTTAGAGTTTAGTTTTGCAGATGGTACGGTTTGATCTTGGGGGTTTAGGGTTTAAATTCGAAGTTTTAAAGTTATTTCAAAGTTGTGTTATTTTTTGAACAAAAAATATTTGTGATATTTTTGGAACAAATTAAAAATGTGTGGTATTTTTGGTACACAACCACTTTTTGTGGTATTTTTGAGAATACCCCTAGATTTTTTCATCATATGAATCATTTGAGACGAAATTCAAAAACCAATTGCTCCCTTATGTAATTTGTATTTTCTAGTAGAATTTGGACCTAGAACATGACCAATTATAAAATTTCGATCTCTAGCTAGTTTTTATATCACTAGACTAAACACCACACTAGATTTACATTAGGAGTTTTAGACATCATGAACAAATTAAATACTTTTCATACGGCTTTTAAATTTCAAAATCATATTCAAAAAAGCTCAACTCAAAGAAGCCAAATTGTATTGATTTGTTTGCCCTAAGAGGGAGAGTGTAAAATGTAATTTAAAATAATCATATTATCATATTTATATACAAAATTCACTATTTTAGATTATCCCAAAAAAATAAAGCAAATTGGACTTGAACACTTAAAAGTAGAAGTTGAATATTATTCTCTCAAAACCATTCTGTATTAGTTGAATACTATTTTTTAACTTATATCAACTAATCATAGCCGTTGGATCAAATCACAAAGAATAGTTGTTTGAACATTAACACTCATATTTTGTACTATATAAGTTACCAAATGAGTTCATAAGAAACATCAACAAACCAAAAAACACAACTAAACTAAGATACTAAGAAAAAAAAACACAACTTCAAAAATATGTTTTACTACATAGTTCTTCCTCTAGTTCTCATTCTCATTGCTTACAAATTCATTTTCGGATCTAGAATTCAGAACCTTCCTCCTTCACCACCTAATTCTCTCCCCATTATCGGCCACCACCGCCTCATAAAACCGCCGGTACACCGTCTTTTCCACCGGTTTGCCAAAACCCTAGGCCCGATTTTTTATCTAAAACTCGGTACTCGTCGTGCTGTAGTCATTTCTTCTTCCAAACTCGCAAAAGAATGTTTTACGGGTCAAAACGACGTCATAGTCTCAAACCGACCTCGATTTTTAACCTCGAAATACATTGCTTACAACTACTCAACCATAGCAACAACATCATATGGTGATCATTGGAGAAACCTAAGAAAAATTTGCACACTTGAAATAGTTTCATCAAAACGTTTAGCAAACTTTCTCCATATACGTAAAGAAGAAATCCAACGTATGCTCACAAGACTCTCACGTGACGCAATCAAAACCAATGAAGTTGAGCTAGAGTCTATATTTTATGACTTAACTTTTAATAATATAGTGAGAATGGTTACAGGGAAAATCTATTATGGTGAAAATACTAATGATAAAGCAGAAGCAGAAAGTTTTAAGAAACTTATTGGTTATATTACAAGTACTAGTGGTGCTAGACATCCTGGTGAATATTTACCTTTTATGAAGATATTTGGAAGAAGTTTTGAGAAGAAAGTTAAAGCTGTTGGAGAAGCTATGGATGCAATTTTGCAACGTTTGCTTGATGAATGTAAAGGAGATAAAGATGGTAATACTATGGTTAATCATTTGTTATCTTTGCAACAAGAAGATCCTGAGTATTATAGTGATGTTATCATCAAAGGACTTATGTTGGTAAGAAAATCGAAATTCACTCATCTATATCATTTTATTTTCTATTGGATTTGAATTATTAAGGATAGTAAAACAACTATAAACATATTTCGTTAAAATATACTCCCTCTATTTCAGTATATAAAATATTTTAAATATATATATATATATATATATATTTCGTTTCGAAATATATAAAATGTTTTCGTATTTTTTATGCAGATTTTAGATCTATTAAATAATTTGTACCCGATAATAAAATATTTTACATAATTTTTTTTAGTCTACATGTTTTTAGCCAAAACATCTTATATAACAACCAAGACTTATAACCTAGTTATTTGTGTTAGCATTGTCTTTTGTTACAATTTGAGAAATATAAATGTAACTTATTGGCTTGTGTTAACATTGTCATATGTTACTTTTTTGGATCTCTAACTATTAATGTAGGTATATAATGAAAAATGAGCTAATAAATATTTTTTTGTAAACAGGGTATTATGTTTGCAGCATCAGAAACATCGGCTGTGACAATAGAATGGGCAATGTCGAGTTTGTTAAATCACCCTGAGTTATTACAAAAGCTAAAACAAGAAATCGATGAGAAAATCGGACAAGACCGTCTAATCGAAGAATCAGACATATCAAACCTACCTTATCTCCAAAACGTTGTCTCCGAGACACTCAGGCTATACCCAGCAGCTCCTCTTCTTGTGCCAAGATTAACCGTAGAAGACATCAAAATCGGAGGATATGATGTCCCACGTGATACAATGGTAATGGTAAACGCATGGAGTATTCATAGAGATCCAGAACTTTGGACCGAACCAGAAAGATTCAATCCAGACAGGTTTGATAATAATGGAGGAGAAGGAGAAAAAGACGATGTTCGCAATCTGATAGCGTTTGGAAGTGGAAGAAGAATGTGTCCTGGTGTTGGATTAGCTAACAAGATTGTGACTTTGGCTTTAGGATCTTTGATTCAATGTTTTGAATGGGAAAGAGTAAACCGCGACGAAATTGATATGACTGAAGGTCCAGAGATGGCAATGCGGAAAGTGGTACCATTAAGAGCTATGTGTAAGCTTAGACCTGTTATGAATAAGCTTCTTGTTGAGTCAAAGGTTTAGTTTTATGTTACTTTCATATTTTCCACTTTATTATGTAACCAAAGACTATTTCATGTGTGATGCGAATAAATTGAAACCCTAGCTTTTATTTTATATATTTTCATCCTCTTTTTCATTTCATCTTAAGTTATATTTATACATTACCATCTTCATAGATTGATTTATCTTTTCTCATAAAAACACAATCTTCATTTGACTAATAATAGCATAATTGTATTTAGCACAGTCCACAACAAACTAATTCGTACGACAAATACAGGTACACTTTTGACTATTATTACTAAAATATTTTTTCCATAAACATAAAATTGAATTTTCAAAGTTTAGAATTTAACATTTTCAAAAATTTTAGCTAATTAAAGTTTAGAGTTTAGTTTTGAAAATGTTTGATTTAAATTTAAATTTTAAACCATTTTAAATTTATCATAATTTGAGAAAAAAATATATATATGTTGTATTTATGGAACAATTAGAAGTGTATGACCCTTTATATTTTATTTTTATAAATCCTTTATATTTTAATTATAATACGATAATAGCATTTCAGATTATTTCAATTTAAAGCGAATATGAATGAAGAATTTTATTATATAAACCGGAACATGTTTAACGTGGATGCGACGTAAACGAATTATAATTAACTAAATCGTGACATGTGTCATTAAGATTATGACATGTGTCAACGTAGTATTTAAATTAATGGAAACTTTCTTATTGTTAGTTTATTATTATTTTAAAAATAAAATAATAACAAAAGAAAATATTTATTGCTTTCTTAATGGCAACAACATAATAACAACAAAAATATTAATTTTATACATAAATTATAAAATTAAAATAACTATAATATATAACATATAAAAGATTAATAATATAAATTTGAAGAGCGAAAAATATATGTGCACTTTTATGTTTGTTTAAACCTAAAAACCGCAACATATGTTGATGTTAGTTTTAACGGTTTTGTAAAAAAAAGCTTTAGATCAAAATAACTAATAAACTAAATTTTAATTTTAACGTCGATTAAAATATATAATAATATTGGTTATCATATTTAAATCTAAATAATTTACTTATACTCGTGCATCACGCGGGATCTAATCTAGTATCAACTATTATACAATACAGAAAACGGATACACATTATTAAGGAGATGTATCTTTCATTATCCAAATATAGCAATCTAGATGTTGTTTATTTTCAACGAATCAAAAAAGTATATTGAGGTATAAAAAAATAGATTTTAATAATTTAGTGGTTTTTACTTGAGAATAATTTTTTATATTGATCTTTTTCGGTGTGAAATTATTATATTACTATATTAGAAACCGCGTGAAACGTATGTAAAAGTTAATTATTTAGATTTGATATTGTTATGATTATATATTTTAATTGACGCTAAAATTAAAATTTAATTATTATTATATTTTTTAAATCATAATTTTTTTTTGTCATTTTAGGCTAGTGCTAGAATACTACTTTTATGGCTATCAACTCAAGTCTTTAAATTATAATTATAAGTATCAATAAATAAATTAGAGTATCAAAAATGTGAGAAATAATTATCTATAGATTTGAAAATATATATATATATATATATATATATTGCAGTTTTTAGTTTTAAACAAATATTAAAAAAATATATATATTTTTTCTTTTACTCTTCAAAATTTAAACCACTAATATTTTATATCTTGTATAATTTCGTTATTTTAAATCTAATAATTATGTTTAAATTATAAAATTAATTTTCTTGTGTTATTATACTTGTTATTATAGTATTTCCATTTAAAAAATAATACATTTTTGTTATTCTATTATTTTTGGAAAGTAATAAAAAAAAAATAGTTTCTATAGATTTAAAATATAATTTTTTATTATAATTTATAAATTATAATTTTGCTTAGCATTATGCTGATGTATTTATTTCCAGGATTTAAAATCATTTAGGTATCATTGACTCTAAAAATAAAAATTTCGACCCACTATTTTTTATTTTAATCAAAAATAACTTGACGCTTATGGGCCTAAAGTTAATATAAGGCCCATTATGGCTTATAATACCTTAATAATTTTCCATGCAGTTATATCAACGTCAGTTTTTTTCTGCTATTTTCATGGATATTAAGAATTCGTCTTCCTTCTTCAAAATTCAAAAATCTGTTTAACAAACAAAAGAAGAAGAAAGAAAGAAACATAAAATTCTTTATTAATGGCTTTTATTTGTATTCATAATCTACAATGACATTATCTTCTTCAAATCGATCATCATCATCAACACCAAAATCAATCACCGGAGATAACAAAACGTCGTCTAATTACAGATCACAAACCACAACTACTCTCTTCATCATCTTAATCTCTCTTTCTTTCTTCACTTTCTTCTCTCTTTACTCATCTCCATCTTCATTTTATCGAGCTGCTCTCTTCACCACAACTCGTCAAGCTATATCAGGAATCGTTAAACATCATCATCATCATGAATCGATTCAATCAATTCGAAGAATCAGATCTGAAGCTGTTTTATGGCCAGGATGGGAGGTTTTAATCATTGTTTCACCGGAAGAGAAGCTTATCCCTCCGATTTCAGGTGAAAATTACACTTGTTTTTACCCTAACGGTGAGATCTCAACAGCTAGATTCGCTGCGTTTCTCTCTTTCACGAATCGTTCAACATTCCGATGTAATCTTCCTGGAATCTACCGTCATCATCATCCGATTCCAACTCCGATTTTCGCTTCTTCGAAATCTTTTCAGATCTCGCCGGAAACTCGTTGGCCAGATCTACCTCTTTGGAACTACGTCGTTTTCGAAGCTATTTCGACTGAAAACGACGTCGTTCTTTTCGTTAAAGGACCAAATCGTGGATTGGGATCTAATAAACCTCCAGAATCGTTTCGTTGCGTTTTTGGAGATGAATCAGATACTGCTATTAGAACCACCGTAACAAGCTCTGTACAAGAAGTATTCCGATGTAATCTACCAAACACAACAATCGATACTCCGATCAAAATCTACCTCGAGACGACGACGCAAACCGTACCGTCGGTGGCGTATTTTAGTCCAAAGCGTAAATTAGCAAAACGACAAAAGAAATCGCTAATTTGCGCGACGACGATGGTGTACAATGTAGCAAAATATTTAAGAGAATGGATTATATATCACACGAAGATCGGAATACAAAGATTCATTATATACGATAACGAAAGTGACGATGAGTTAAACGACGTCGTTGAGTCACTCAAAAGTGAGAATTATGACGTCATTAAAATATTTTGGATATGGCCAAAAACTCAAGAAGCTGGATTCTCACACGCGGCGATTTACGGTAACGACACGTGTCAATGGATGATGTATCTTGACGTAGACGAGTTTTTATTTTCACCGGTTTGGGTAAACCAATCTAAACCGTCAGATCAAATGATTAAATCTTTACTTCCACCGTTAGATGATAAGAAAATGATTGGACAAGTGTCATTTAAGTCACTTGAGTTTGGTCCATCTAATCAAACAATTCATCCACGTGGCGGCGTTACGCAAGGGTACACGTGTCGACGCCAAGAAGAACAGCGACACAAATCGATCGTGCGGCTTAGCGCGGTGGAGCATTCGCTTTACACCGCGATACACCACTTCGGATTAAAGGAGGAGTATGAGTGGCGCGTGGCGGACACGGAGGAAGGAGTGGTTAACCATTACAAATATCAAGCTTGGCCAGAGTTTAAAGCTAAGTTTAAACGGCGTGTGTCGGCTTATGTTGTGGATTGGACTAGAGTTGCTAATCCTAAGTCAAGAGATAGAACTCCTGGTTTGGGCTTTAAGCCCATTGAACCTAATGGATGGGCTCAAAAGTTTTGTGAAGTTATGGATTTGAGATTGAAGAAGTTAACTAAGAAATGGTTTGGGTATTCAGATAAAAATGGGTTTATTATGGCATGGCAAAAACATAAATCATGATTGTTGTTTTTTTTTTTGGATTACATAGTTTAGTTGTTTTGTGACACATTATTTTGTTGTATAAAGATTTGGAATTTTGAGTTGGGTAAATAATATATAGGACATGTTTCTTATTGGAATTTAGTTTTGCTTTAGCTTGTTGATCTAAAATGGAATAATTCCAAATAATATAGTAAAAGATGGAGAAATGAATTGAGAAATAAATACTATTTTTTGGTGATGGATTTCATTTGGATCAAAAAATGAAAAAATTTGGTTTCCATGAAATCTAAAAAAGAAAAAAAAAGGCTAAAATAGTAAAGTTCATCTTGTAAATAATTGTTAGTTCGAATAAGATAAGCAGTTGGAGAGGAAATAGTTTCGCATACCAATGAGGTCATAAATACATATCTAACAATAATTAGATTTGAGGAATTCAATATTTTACAGACAAAAAATGTTACATTCGGAAGAGCCTTCAACAATCATAAAGGGGATGTACTGAATGTGAAATTTGGAAGGATTTATGTTAAAATGGCAAATTCACTGTTATTTTAACAGGAATTTTGAAATGTACGAAATCCAATTTTATTAAAATAGTAATTTTAAAAAGTCTCATGAAATCCATTGTTATTGAAAATATTTTAAGTAATTGATTTCTAGTGATTTGATGGTATTTCAGTGGATTTTCTTAATTAAAAATACAAAATCTCAAATCACATGGTTTTAGGTGAGACTGTAGAAAATTTTAAAACAAATCACATGAATTTTACTAATTCAGCTCAAATCACTTAAAAACTCACTAAAACTCAAATATCTTCAAAGACTATAAAAAAAAAAAAAAAAAAAAAAAAAAAAAAAAAAANAAAAAAAAAAAAAAAAAAAAATGCATAAGACATTAGAAAAAATTCGGCAAAACACCAAATTTTAGACTTTAAAAATTTCCCTAGAGTTGTTAAGTTTAATATTTGATCTTTAATAATTTGTACACACCTTGCCCCATTAATCATAACTTATATTTTTCACTTAGTTCCTCTTTAATATCAAATAAATCAATTCATAAATCTACTTCAATGTAGTTTGATATTTACATCTATTTGAGAATTTCTTGAAATCGTCTGTTTCTGTTCTAAACTGATATTCAGAGATTTAGTAGGAATTATTATGTTTCTTAGCTTAGATTATTCTAGACTATGTTCTCCCATCTTGGGAGTTCTTAAACTTCTTTTAGAAGTTCTTGTTCTCTTTTTTGGAGACAAGTATTACCTTTTGCGTGAGGTCACTTGTCCTGCATGGGTTCTCATCTTCTTCTTAGTAGAATCAAATCTATCTTATAATGGGTTATATGTTTCTTTCTTAATATAATTTAATACTATCTGATGACAAAAAAAAATTATGTACACCAACTTTTATTTCATTTTATTATTAAATACGAAATAGAATTACAACTAATTTTATTTTAAACTATATTTAAGTAGAAAATAAAGTAGGGTGAGAAGTTCTCTAAAATTTTAGTGCCATTTAAAGTAGTTCAATTTCGTTCACTATTTTCCTTACATCAACATATACAAAAAAGGTGTTTGGACTATACAATAATGTTTTACAAAAGACTAAAGCAAAGAGGTCTTAAAGTCCTTAAGTCACATAAATTATGTGAAAGAAATAAACTTTCACCTCACATGTCTCTTTATTCACGGATTTACTTTAATTTTATCATTCTCATTACTTTAATTTTCATCATTCTCATTAGTTTGATTACTAAACTAGACTCTATTTGCTCCATGAGGTCTTCATGAACTTTTTTTTATTAGTTTGGTGAAGATGAGTATTGGAAATTGTATTGTTAGTAATTGATTACTCTTGATTGCAAAATTATTAAATTATTATTTTGACCATAAAAATAATGTTACGTTTCAAATTTATTAAAAATATAATTAACATATTATTTAACAGGTTTATTCATTCTGAAAAAAGGTTAAGGATTTAATTTTTCCTAACTAAAAAAATAGAAATTGTCATACGGGAATTCTCAAAAATACCGTAAAAATTATGTATATTCTAAAAATACCACACATTTTTATAAATTCCAAAAATACTATAATTTTTTCAAAATACTACAAATATGTTTTTGTTCCAAAAAACCACAAATTTGAAATAACTTTAAAATTTATTATTTAAATTATAAAACCACAAAACCAAATTTTATCCCCTTCAAAACTAAACCCTAAAGTTTATTTAGTGAACTCAAACCCAAAGTTTTAAATTCTAAACCCTTAATATTTACTTTTTATGTTTGTGGTATTTTTGAAACATTTGAACATGTGTGGTATTTTTTTAACTTTTAGGAGTATGTGATATTTTTAAAATTTGAATTTATTTTTATGGTATTTTAAAGAATCACTCTTAATTCTTTAGGTGA
Source organism: Iberis pinnata (assembly GCA_900406425.1). NCBI lineage: Eukaryota > Viridiplantae > Streptophyta > Magnoliopsida > Brassicales > Brassicaceae > Iberis > Iberis pinnata. Next base: position 16,813 of record OVBE01007396.1, read on the forward strand.
AAGAATAATAAATACAATTCAACAAACCCTTAGGAAATTCAATTGCAATTTCTCTCCTCAATTTAATCTCTCTCGACTCTCTCATGTTCACCGCCGAAGACCTGTAGTGAGATTGACTTCAGGCGAGCCCACCACCACCGGCCGAGCAACAACTTCTCACACCGCGATCCCCGGGCTCGCCGGCGAGCTCGTCCGTCCGTTCTTTCACCCAAGGCGATTTAAAGCTCCACCTCCTCTTTCAAATGGGTTCACAATGATACCGACTTCAGATTTAGCTTCCTCATGGTCGTGGTTTCGGCCAGATCCACCTCTGCACAGAGGAACGACAGTCGGTGAGCAAAGAGAATCAAGATCTCAAGGCCCGACTTCAGATCTGTCATCTAGAGGAGAGCGAAGCGATGGCTCTTGGTGGTGGTGCGGGGACCATCATCGTCGGGCGACATCGTCAAACCGAATCCAAAGGGTGGTGGATTCGTCCCTAAGTCGGCGTCGGAAACCTACCTTGACTACTCCTAACTCACCGTGGATTGAAATGAAGACCATCTTCTTCCTCCAGTTTGAAAATCGCAGTCCGAGTGGGTAATGATGAAGACTTTGTCACGTCGTTGCCTCGGAACCACCGCGGGGTCGCCGGAAGCACAAATCTGGCGAGTTTCGCAGCTTGCCTGCGGTGGCAGAATCAACAGGAGTTCTCTTTTTTAATTCTAGGGTTGTTTATTATGGACCCGAGCCCAACTGGGCTCTGAAAAGCCCAATCTGAATCTAGTTGTTTGGGTTGAAATGTTATTTTATTTATCTTTTGGGCTGAATGAACGTATGAGTTATTTTTGAATCTATTATTAATAAAACTTTTATATAAATAATAATAATAAAAAAGAATAAAAAGAGTGCATAAGATGAGGAAAGTAATAATTGTTATTTTAAGGATTGTTGAAGACACACACTTTTTGTATAATTGATTGATGAGACTATATATTCCTAGTTATTATTCAAATAAAGTGATGATAATATTTGTGTGGTTGAAAAAGGAATTCTAATTCTTTTGGGAATTATTTCCACCATTGAATTTTGAAAAATTCCATATCTACACGACTGCTTCTATGTTTAGCTCATCAAAGGATTAGTGTTCATGTCTTCGAGAATGGGTCCAACAATTATGTTAAGGTCAAAGAAAGTTAACCAAAAAAATGGTTAAATGTTATGAAAATAATAGCTTTTTTAAAAAAAAATTATGAAATATCATCAAAATTAGCTTATGAAATAAATATACGACATACTTTTAAGTATTTAAAATTTTATTAAAATATACCATAAACATAAAAATTAAATAATTAAAAATGTATAATATAATTTTGTTTTGTTAACTCGTGCTTCTAACTGTAGTGGTAAATGGCTCACAATTGTGAGTTTCGCCACCTTGGTTCGAATCATAATCACCGTCAATTAAAATGGAATGAATTTCGGCAGTCCTCCTGAATACCCTCGACAACTGCAGACGCTTTGGATCTAGTCGGAATCTTTCAGGGCTCCGGATACCAAAATCATAAAAAAAAAAAAAAAATTGTTTTGTTCATATTCACTGATTATATTTTAATTTCAGTACTTTATAATTTAAATAATATTTTTGGAACAAGATATTCTTATAATATTTTGGAATGATTAAAAGTATGTTAATTTTAAAACTTTTTATTGTCAATTTTAAAACTTAAAATATATAT